>JBCEWC010010213.1:0-17891 GCA_038996855.1 Solanum aculeatissimum | reverse complement strand
TTTTCCGCGCTTCCGAACCGATGATGAGTGTAATGATGCTATGATGGCTTGATCGAGGACTTTCGGGTTCTCCTTCATCATGTCACATCAAGGCCCCCTATCCGGGTCGTGACAGGCAATCTCCCTAATCCCGAATATGAATTTAGGGGATTCCTTTGACTTTAAACTTTAATCCCTTGATATTAACACCTAATTGCAACCTTATTACCCATAAGTTCTAGCCAGAGTCACATATGCCTTATAAAAGATTCTACGATCTCCCTAGTTTCACTTAAAACTTCTATACACTTGCTCATCTTAAGCGTTAGATGTAAATATAGCCCTCCAATCTGAAATTTAATCACTTCTAAAAATTGGTGCTAGTTTGACCAAGCCTATCATGTCCTATATACATAGTACTAGTACACGTGAAATGTGGGGTGTTACAGGTTGAGCCATATAGTCTTTGAGATAGCAGAAAAGATGAGTTTGGCCGACTTCAGTAGGGATCGATGTCGATATCTGATTATAAGGTGAGATTTTATGAGCTATCTAGATACTTCTTGTCTAGCCTCCCCACAGAGTTTGAGAGGATTTGATGATTCACCAAGGGATTAGAAGAGTACTTTCACGAGGCTACAACTTCATTGGTCTTGGTAGGTGGCACCTTCCATAGTGTGGTGGATCATGCCCACATGATTGAGCATATTAGACATGACTGTCAGGGTGGCAGAAAGAGAGGTTACTTTCAGGAGGCTACAACTTCATTAGTGTTGGTAGGTGGCACCTTCCAAATTATAGTGGACTATGCCTACATGATTGAGCGTATTAGACATATCTGTCAAGACGACGGAAAGAGATTCTACTAGCATTCCTCATGTCCTGAGAGGTGTCCCTGGCTATTGGTGTTGGAGCTGGATGGGCTGGTTGGGTTCGTGATGATTGGGAAGAAAGTGTATTATTGATTTTACAATGGTATTAGGTGTTCCTCCAGATCATGATATTGATTTTACTATTGATGTGGAACCAAGCACTAAACCCATTTCTATTGGTCCCTATTGGATGGCTCTAACTAAGTTAAAGGTGCACTTAAATGATTTGTTCGAGAAGAGTTTTATTCATTCGAGTGTATCCTATTGAGGTGCTCCTATTTTGTTTTGGAAAGAGGAAGGATGACACTATGTGGATGTGTATTGATTATCGCCAATTGAACAAAGTGACCATCAAGAATAAGTATCTTTTTCCTTGTATTGATGATTTATTCGACCAGTTGTAGGGTGCTTTAGTATTTTCCAAGATTGATTTGAGGTCTGAATATCATCAGTTGAATGTTTGGGAATTTTGACATCCCAAAGACAACCTTTAGGACCCGTTATTACCATTATGAGTTTGTGATTAAGTCTTTCGAGTTGACTAACGCTCTAGCCACTTTATGGAATTGATGAACTGAGTGTTCAAGCCTTATTTGAATATATTTGTGACTATATTTATTGATAAAATCTTGGTTAAGAATGAGCTAGATCATGTGCAACACTTGAGGATTGTACTTCAGAAGTTGAGGGAAGAAACGTTATATGCCAAATTTTCAAAGTGTGAGTTCTAGCTCGAGTTTATAGCTTTCCTTGGGCATGTGGTAACAAACGAAGGCATTATGGTAGCTCCAACATAGGTAATAGCAGTTCGTGAGTGGGCTAGGCCGATATCGGTGATAGAGATTCAATGTTTTATTGGTCTAGCGGGGTATTATCAATATTTTGTATAGGGATTTTCTTCTATTATAGCCCTGTTAACCAGATTTACTCAAAAGGATGTGGTTTTTTGGTGGTTAGAGGAGTGCGAGGTAAGATTTCAAAAGCTCAAGGATTTGTTTACTATAATACCTATTCTTGTTTTGCTCGAGGAGAGAGTACCTTTTGTTGTGTATTATGATGCTTTTGTAGTGGGCTTGGGTGGAGTATTGATGCAAAAGGGGAGAGTGATAACATATGCTTCTAGGCAGTTGAAGGTGCATGATAGATACTACCCAACTCATAATTTAGAGTTGGTTGTGGTTGTGTTTGTATTGAATTTTTGGCGGCATTATCTTTCTAGGATACATTATGAGATCTTTACCGATCACCAGAGTCTCAAATACATCTTCTCTTAGCCTAATTTGAACATGAGACAACGCAGATGGTTGGAGTTGTTGAAAGACTATGACATCTCAATTTTATATCACTTGGGAAAAGAGAATGTGGTGGTAGATGCCTTAAGATGGAAGACCTCTAGTATGGAGAGTTTGGCATTCTTGAGGGCAGAAAAGAGACCCTTAGCTTTGGAGGTTCAATCACTTGCTCGACAACTAGTTCGGTTAGTTATTTCCCCTCCTAAATTTATTTTAGCCTTTGTAGAGGCTAGGTATTTATTGTTTGATCAGGTGTGTGCTCACTAGTTTGATGATGTTTGATTCGTGATAAGCTATTGAGGATGAAGCAAACATGGCTACTATTGATAAGAAGGGTGTTTTGAGCATTAATGGTCGAGTTAATGTGCCTAAGGTGGGAGATTGGGTGTGACTAATATTGGAACAGGCTCATTGTGGTAGATATTCTATCCATCCCGGTGTGGCAAAGATGTATCATAATTTGAAACAACATTGTTGGTAGTGTGGGATTAAGAGGGACATTGCTGAATTTGTGGTGAAGTGCTTGAATTTTCAACAGGTTAAATATGAACACCAAAGGCGTAGGGGTTCAATGTAGAGGATGTCATTCCCGACCGGAAGTCGGAGCGTATTACCATGGATTTTATTATGGATTTGCCCATGACTTTGAGTAAGTTTTATTCAGCTTTGGTGATTATTGATCGATTGACTAAATCTTCTCACTTCCTACCAGTGAAGACTAACTACTTTGCGGAGTAGTTGGCTAGTTTTATATTTGAGAAATTGTTAGATTTTGACCCTCATACTGATGGGTAGTCCGAAAGCACTATTCAGGTGTTAGAGAATATGCTTCCAGCATGTGTTACAGACTTTGGGGCCCGGTGGGATCATATTTTCCTTTGGTGGAGTTTGCTTGCAATAACAGTTATCATTCAAACATTCAGATTTTACCATTTTTCCTATCAGGTGTTTGATTTAGGTTCGATTGATGTTTTGGATGTTGACTTGCTTAGAAATATGATAGATCAGGTCTAATTGATACAGAGTTGGTTGTTGACAACCCAAAACTCTCTAGAAGAGTTATGCTGATAGGAGGACTAGACCTTTAGAGTTCATGTTTGGAGATAGTGTGTCGCTAAAGGTATCACCCATGAAGGGTGTGATGAGATTTAGGAACAAAGGCAAGCTCCACCCTACATTTATTGTCCCATTTAATATTTTGAGGAGGGTAGGTGAGGTTGCTTATAAGTTAGAATTGTCACCGAGACTATCAACAATTCATCAAGTATTTCATATTTCCATGCTCCGCCGGTACATTCCAGATGAGTCACATATGATTTACTATGATTCAATTGAGTTGGGTTCATACTTGTCTTATGAGGTGCTGATAGCTATTTTGGATAGGAAGGTCCAAAAGTTGAGGATTATGGACATACCTTCGGTGAAGGTTCAGTGGCGACACCATCCCATTATGGAGGCTACTTGGGAGACTGAGTTAGACATGTGGGAGACCTTTCATAAGTTTCTTTAGTCCTATGTTAAACTATCTCTGTTGTTGGAACTAAGATCTTGTATTTCAAAAGTGGAAAATGTGAGTTTTGTCATTTTAGAAGCTTAAGTTGTCGAAAAAGTAAAATTTTGTACCATTCTGAGTTTCAGGTGTCAGAATAGAAATTCACCAATTTCACTAGCTCCAAAACATTGAATTTGGTCTATGAGAAGTGATAGAACAAAAAATTGGAGTTAGAATACAGATTTTTGACCCAAAGATGCATTTTCAATTAATTTTAAAGCCTAGGTTTGACTTTGGTCAACATTTGGAGTTCGGATACTCAAATCAAAATTCTGACAGTTATAGTGGTTCTACACAGTGAAACTAATTCTATAAATAGTTCATTGTAATATTTGGACTTTTCGAGGGTAGTATGGATATTTTGAGTTTTACTTGTTTAACAAGTTTTATTGGTAACTGGGTCAAGGAGGCCTCGGAATCAATTTCTAATAATTCTATTTAGTCCAAATTGCCATTTATGGTAGGGATGCCTATTTGGACTGTGTGAATTGGATTTTGAATGGACTACGAGGGTCTATTTTGGGAATTTTGCAATAGCTGGTTTAGATGAAATCAGTTGCAGAGTAAATTGTTCTCCCCGTTCGTGGAGTACTTCCTAGCCCTTCTTTGCATTCACGGATGGGCTCTCCGCATTCGTGGAGGTCAATTTTCAGGACTCTTCGTGTTCGCAGAGTTTTGGTCAATTCTCTCTCCACATTCACGGGTCCCACCTTACATTCGCAGAGTAGTATTTTACCTGAGACAGTTTTTAGTCAGGAAAACACCATTGTTATCCATTTTCAACATTTCAAGCTTTCTTGGGCGATCTTTTATGAGAATTTTTGTGAAAAACTTTTGGGTAAGTGTTTTTGTCTTTAAATTAATATATTTTAATTACTTTTCTCTTGATTTTGTCTTGAAGACTTTGAGTGTTTAAAATTGGGTTTTTATGTCTTTGATTTGGATTCTTTAAATGTTGATTTCTCATTCAATTTGACCTCAATTTCTGTGGGATTTTCACTCACGAACTCCTTTTCTCGCGTAGAATTATAATTTTTAGTCAATTTCTAGATTTGAGAACCTTGGAACTTAGCCCTAATTTTGACCATTTTGCCCCTAAGTATGATTTGTGCCAATATGAGTATCAAAATTCACCTTTTAATATGTATCATCTATTCTTGATTGTGGTTGATTCATTCAAGCTCATTATTGCGACATTGATTGTCCAAAATCTCAATTCGAGTGCAGTTTTGACATTGAGGTAGGTTTGGCTAACCTTTTTGGTATTGACTTTGAGTTATTGGATATGTTTATGTGATAATTGTAAGATTTATATTGTTTTATGAGTAATTGGAGAGATATGATAGTATTTTAGGCGATAATATGATATCAGTTATATTGAAATTGGACTAAATTGTGGATATGTTGGCAAATTAAGATGTATTCTTGAGCTTTGAGATATTTTTGGATGTTTTTGTGATTATATGAGACTTGTGATATCATTTGGAAAACTTTTGTGGTAATTGATGGTATTTTGGATTCTTTCTAAGACTCATGTGCATTTTTTGGGACTTGCAAAGTCTGATATTATCAGAATATTTATCTGTTGATGAAAGTGTGGTAATTTGAGACATGTTGATTGTTTGTGGTACAAGTTGTGACACTTGGAATTTCCTTCCAGATCCCATGGTTATTATTTATTTGTTATCTTATAATATTTCTATTTTATACATTGATTTGTGGCATTGGCATGCATTTACTTCATATTGTATTTGTACCACCCCTTGACCATGCAGAGGAGGCAAGGATTGAGATATTGTAACCACCTTGTAATGACCCTCAGTTTATGACCCTAGAAGTACATAAAACTTAAACTAAAAAAAGTGACTAAGGTTAATTTACGATGTTGAGTCCACGACCTATGGATGGAACTATTAGTCGTAGGTCTGGCCCATGAATATGAACTTTAGGAAAGAGAAAAAATTTTCAAGTATGGGGCAACCCGCGAAGCCATTAACGGTCGTAGGTCTCTTCACAACCCATAGTAAGGCTCATTGGAGAAGAAAACTTGGAGTTTCTGAAAGGTGGTCTACAATTAACAGGATGGTCCGTAGACCGTCTAATGATCTGTAATTCATCTTCATAGAAGGGGTCCCAGAGAAGAGGAAATTGGCTTAGTGTGGAAGGACTCTACGAGTCCAACCACCAGCCATAAATGGTACTTTCATGGTTTGGGTCTGGTTAACAATTTCTGAAGATTGGAAAAAAAGAACAGGACGACCAAGACTATGGTCCGTGGTTCAAACCACGACCCTTAATCGAGGTCTCATGAATAGGATCCAACAATTTTAATATGGAAAAATTTAGTCATTTCCGCTAATTCTAATCCTAAGCTATGTCATTTTGGGTGGTCTTATTTAGGCCTAAATCAGACCTTAAAGCCCCTAAGACCCTCATCCTTTGTCTCATTCTCCCATTCTCACATTTCCTAAGGCAAGAAACACTCCCTAGAGAAGAAGAACAATATAAGGAGGCTAGGGTTTCAAGGGGTTCTTTTACAAATAGCTAATTCCTTCTTCGTAAAGCTTACCAAGGTATGAAAGTTTGATTTGTGGGTCTCCTTTTACCCAGAAAGTCCTACATAATGTCTTTTACCTTTTCCTTAAGTCCCTTCAATGTCACAATATATTCTAATGATGATTTCATGATATTTTAAGATACTACATGTTCCTAATGTTATCGCATGATTATTACATGTTTTCATGAATTTCAAGTTAATGATGATTACCCCAATAATGTGGGTTTGAGTAATAAAATGTGGGTTATTTTATCATATTTTGGATAAGTATATTTTCTCATGATTAAGGACTTAGCCCACCTAGTTTCAAGTCAAGGTTTGCATGATTTATGATAAAGATTAGGGCACTAAAAAAGGTTTTAAAGTTATGATTTTCCAAAGATATAAGAATGTTGACGAAATCCCTAAAGATTTTTATGAAGGTCCCCAAGATGAAACAATACTCACTTGGTGGTTCCTTAAGTTTGAGCTACTCTTAAGATTGCTACGTATGATTATAAGTGTCATGAATTGACTAAGCTTGCATTGTAAAAATTATGTGGAATGACTTAGCACCAAATGTGACATTGAGGTAGGGTTCGGTAAGGGAACCTTAGTAACAACCCTTTGTCTCATTAACTATGTACCACCATAGGAGCCCTTGTAGACTAGACTAATGGATCCATGTAGTCTATTTATGTTATATAAAGATGCATACAAAGTGATGGAGTTCCACCCACCAGGTGACCTTTCCGTGCCAACATAAGGGATTATTTGAGATTCCATATAGTAGCTCACATGGTCTTATATGTGGTCCACTCCCACAAGTTTATGATTCTATGATATGGTTCCATCAGGTGTGTCTTGTATATGCATTGACTTTTACTCATATTGAGCAATATTCCTTGTGCATGCTTAAGTTCATATTTAAAGTTCCATTTATTGTCCCATGCATGCGAGTCTTTACTTATCTTATGAATGATGGTATTACAATTTCATATGTGCATTTTGCATATCACATGCTTAGTGCATTCCAAAAGTACTAATGCATATTTTTCCTGTATGATTTAACTATGTAGGGATAGGTGCTCCCCCACCGGCTCGTGGCTAGTTTTCAGGCGTTCGATACTAGTACTTTTGTAGTTAACCCTTAGTTTGGGTCTCTATCATTTTTATTCTTACTTTGTATTTCAAACGTTGATATATATGTTGGCTTTTTGAGGCTTTTGCTTTCTATGTTGGTAAATATTGGAGTCTTTTCTATTGGATGGAAATCGATAGATACCAATTTTGTCCTTCTATGCTTTAGTTAGTATGTTTTGATGTACAAATATGTATAAGTTGCTTTTTAATATTGCTTTGTTCTCATATGTCACCCATAAACCCTATTCCCCTTCTATTTTCGCAAATGCTTTATTTCTATGCCTATGAATGCTTAAGATATTAAAGATGGCATGGGTGAGGTGCCTTCGGCTATCTCATGTGCCGTGTGACAACTAGGTCCTAGGTCGGATTGTTACACATCTTTTATAAAATAACTTGACCACACAGAGGTGGCAAGGGTGAGATTGTACCACTTTTACTGTACCGCCTTTTCTAAAACTGCTTAACCACACAGAGGTGGCAAGGGATAGATTGTACCACTTTTTAAAACCCTTGACCACAAGGAGGTGGCAAGGTTGAGATATTGTGTTTAAGATATTTCAGTACATGGTCTGCAAGCCTCTCTGGGTTCTAACTGGTAGGTTAGCTCAGTAGATAACACCGGTCATGCGACAATCGTGATTCCAACCCATGCACGTTCATACATCATATTAGCATTGCATTATTGATTATACTTGTTATCTTAAAATATTTTTTTAATATATATATATATATATATATATACTAACTCCTCCACTCCTCCATTGCAGGTGATTGGATTCTTAGATATTACATGTTTATTCGATTTCTCCTACCTAGTCGGTTGAACCTACTAAGTACATTTCGGTGTTCTCACCCCTATGATGTTTTCTCTCTACAGATCGAGCACAGGGACTCTTACATGGTAGTTGATCTTGTGTTGAGCAGTGTTTTCTCTCTCTCTAGATTGCAGCGATGAGACTTAGGGTCAAGTCTCTGTTGTACTGTCGAAATTCATTTTCTAGTTGTATCTTTGTTCCATACTATGAGACAGTTTTGTATTCACTCTTGTTTGTACTATTTAGAAGCTCTTGTACTCATGACTCTAGGTTTTGAGATTTTAAATTAAGTGTTATGATTTTTTTATTTTACTATTTCTTCTCTTAGTCGCGATCCGATTTTGTGTTGTGACACAAGCTAAGATCTTTAAAGATCAAGAGAGGGGTATACAAACTATATGAGGAAGAAGTCTATATTTAGCACTTCTGCTTTTAACACATTGATTATAAATTCTAACAACATCATTACATATTTTAGGTCAATAGAATTATTCTTCAAGAATTCTCATGGTCTTAGATATACCAAAATGACCCATCAAAGCCCTATCATGTGTTTTCATCACAACGAGTTCCCTACAAAATCTCATGAAATAAAAAATTTCTTATCCTATAATAAGACACTATCAAAGATGAAACTAGGAGTAGAAGATCTATCCCTTAGCCATTTTTTTTATTTTTCATTCTTCATGATCTTAATAGAATAGTGTTCTAGGATATAATATTTTACACATCCAAAATATAATAATTTAGAAGAGAAAATATTAATCAAAATATGTTTTGTGATAAGGTATCTATAAAACGTTATCCTTCTTCTTTTTTAATTAAATTAATACGAGAAAATTTTAAGAAATTTACCCCATTTGGCATGTCTAGAAAATTTTCAAAACAACCACATTTTTAGCATTTAATAGGACTCCTTAACTACAATTTGGATATTTATAAAAAAATAGCTAGATTTTAGTTGCTATTAATCTGATTTGTGTATTTTCTTTCCTTAACAAAATTATTAGAAAACAATTAATAAATAATTAGTTTGAGAAAATCATGGTAAAAAATATTTCATATATGGTAAAAAAATGTCCTGAAATAATGTAATTACTGTTACACAATTTGTAGGACTCTTTCAGTTATTGTGTCTTCTTCTGATACTTCATCAACATTTTCAATTCACCATTAACGATGTAAGCAGGTAATTAGGTTTTTCCCAAAAAAATTTGGGGTATAAACACAAATTCGTCTGTAATATTTATCCATATTTTGATTCAAATGTGTTAGATCTATATTTTCTGATTGATTAGCCAAAATTGTGTATTCCATTAGTTTGTCTTTCATTCCAAGTAAGTGTATAATGCATTTTTGGCATAAATATCTGCGAATACGATTACAATAGAAAATAATTGTATGTTTAGATCAATTTCGTGTCACAAATATGTGTGAGAAAGTTGAATATAAAAATATTATATTGAATACATTTGGACGTAATATTTTTGAAAATACAAGTATTGATCGGTACAAATATTCTTCTAATCGGGATACATGATGCTATAATGTTTTTCTTGGTTTGGGGGTATAATGTAGTATTAAAGATAAAAGATATAAGGATGCAATGAGTGTGAATAGAAAATTTGAGAATACAACTGATGCAATAAATTAATATTGGGATACAACCTGTGTAGTATGTATTTGTTCATATATGAATGTGATTTAAAATAGATAAAATTTAGCTTGTGTAGTAAGATAGTCAAACTGGAATACATAAACAGGTTCAAAAGGTTGTGAATAAAATATTATGAATACACATTTGGTAGTGTTTGTTGTTGTGGTTTTTCTTTTTTTAAAAACAATTTTTAACACATTGAAAGTTGTATGTTGTTTTTTTTTCTTTTTTTAAAACAAATTAGATGTTTTTTTTTCGGATACACTTGTTTGAAGAATTTGCAGGATACAAGTTTTTCATGAAAAATAAATATGAATTTGAACTGGAGGATACATTCAACACAAATACCAACTTTGAAAAGGTATGTAGTTTATGTTGGGATACAAAATTTAAAACCTATGACATTCAAAGAAAGGATACAAAAACAATTTAATAGATATATATAAATATATTTGAAACCCTGTGAATATAATAAAGTGTATACAAGTACACATAATAAAATACAAAAAGATATTTTTGTATCTCATTAATTTGAATCAGTAGTAAATAAAAGTAAACCATTGTAAATGAATAGTTTATTATTTCGTTTTGAACTGAAAGATACATTCAACACAACTACTTTCCTGTATACTTTCATATTTATTCAACACATATACGAATTTCGAAAAAGGCATCAGGTGTATGATGGGATACAAAATTTGAAACCTATGACATTTATAAATGACACAAAAAAAAAATGAATACATATAAATATAATTGAATCCTTGTTAATATAATATACTGGATACAAGTAATATAATGAATACAAAAGAAGATATATTTGAATCTCATTAATTTGTATCTATAGTTCAAACAAAACTAAAACGTTGTAAGCGGACAATATATTTTTTTCATTTGGAAGTGAAGGATATAGTCAAAATAAATATGAATCATTTGTATAATGTATAAAATAAATACAAGAAATACATATTTTAGGAGTTAAAAAAAAATAATATATTTGTATCTCTTTAATTTGTGTTTGTGGTGAATAAAAGTAAAAATGGTAAATGACTGGAAGATACATTAAAAAAAATATGAATATGAATTTGAACTGCATGATATATTCAACACAAATATAAATTTTCAAAAAAGGAATCCAGTTTCTAATAGGATACAAAATTTAAAACCTATGGCATTAAAATAGGATACAAAAAAAATTGATTCTTACACTCCTCATCGTCTCTACCATTTTGAACTTGATCCATAATCGACATTCGTATAGGATTGAGAATTTGCTTCAATTTCCTCTCTTCTTCGATTCGAGTGACAGATCCTACATTGTCCACGAGTCCATGAGTAATAAAAAGAATAAAAAATAGAAAATCCCCAGAAAATGAACTATTAGATGGGATGCCTCTGATAAACCTTTTTTGAATCAGACATTGTATTGCAGAAATAGAAAATTTCCCACGCCCAAACCCTAGGTTAAATATAGAACAAGCACAATAATGTAAACAAAATAAAAATTATACAAAAAAAATGTAATATATGAAGAAGATTTGTTACCTAAATAAATTTATCTTATTTTAGAAATGAAATCGAGTGACTGAAAAAACATAAACCAAGAGATAGAGGCGTATATATGAATAGGGAGGGGGGGGGGGATGGCGTGAATCTGGTGAAAATAGGAGAGAGAAAATATTTTATTTTAAATTTTAAATATTTTAAAATATTTTTAGATATAAATACGGTATGAAATAGTGTGGATCTGGTTAAAAAAGAAGAAAGAGAAATGATGCTATTTAAATATTAAATATTTTAAAACAAAAAATTATAACTAAGTTGAGAAAAAAAAAGAATAATATTTGGATATTTTTTATTTAACATTTAATTATAAGGTAGCTATAATTAATAATTTTTTTAAAAAGATAACTATTTTTAATAAATAAGTTGAAAATCTTGACTATTTGCATAATTTTTCCTTTGTTAAATTTTTCTTTAGCCCCAAAATATTTCAAAGACTCATGATAAGTTCTAATCACACAGTTTTTGGGCCACAAGTAATGTCGGTAATTACTTAATACACGAATTCAAACACACAGTTCAAGATCATAACTAAAAAAAACTTGTAGCATATATGAGCTTTTTTGTATAAATACATAATTGATTTTTGGTCTTGCATCACAATAGCACTATACCTACTTTGCTAGCATCATATTCAACTTCAAATATATTCACAAAATTGCATTCTTGGAATAATGGTACTGAGCTACGTATTTCTTTTAAGGTCTCAAAGGCCTTTGATTGCTCCTAACTGAAAAGGTTTATGCTTTCTAATTATATTATTCAAAGGAGCGTCTATAGTGTTAAAACATCTAACAAACAATGTATAAAAATTAGTCGATTGTAACAATCCAAAATCCTAGTGTGATGACATTCACCTAACCCACCAAGACGAGTCAGCCAGAAATTGAACAATCCGAAGCGATTACAAAAGCTGAAGTTAAAACAATCTAATATAGTAAATAAGTATAGCAAAGCAAAACTACAATAATCCCAGAATTGGTGTCACATGTGCAAGTCTCTAAAAATAATACTCAAAGAAAATACAAGTCTTAATGTATAGTCCTCAAATAGAATATAACGCAATAAAGAATCCTCAAGGGCCTATGGAGAGACAAGCAACTACCTTTTAAGGGATCCAAAAGCTTGATCCGATGACTGAAAAGATCTATCAAATGGGACCAGGCTCACAACCTTAAAAAATGTAGCAAGGGGTGAGAACAAAAAAATACAGTACTCAACAAATATAAACTAACCTGAAGTAAAGGAATGAGGAGCAGAAATACTCCTTTCCACCCAACCACATATCACTGAACTACACACTTGCACTTAGAAAAGTCCCAACACAACACAATATACACATACAATAATATAGAATAGTATCTGATAACGTTCAACTAATTCCAAAAGTCAAGTAACACAATAGTTCCTTAATAGCATAAGCAGTTTCAACATTGTAACATTGTATCCACATAGTCCAGTCTTCACAATATACAATGTTCAAAACAATCGACACATCACACAACCTCAGGAAAAGATTGATGTGAAATGGACATCCAAAAGTCTCACTATCTAACTTATATAAAACTGGGATAGTCTCTCCGCGATATACTTCACTTTGACCAGAATAAAGTGTGTAGACTTGTTCAAATGATCAACCACTACCCAAATAGAGTCAAAAAAACCCCCAAAGTAGGAGGCAAACCAACTACAAAGTTCATGGCAATGCACTCCAACTTCCACTCAGGAATGGGCATCTTCTGAAGACCTCCACCTTGCCTCAAGTGCTCACACTTAACTTGCTGACATGTCAAGCACTTGGACACGAACTCAACTATGTCTCTCTTCATACTGAACCACTAATAATGCTGAGTCATATCATGATACATCTTTGTATATAGAATATCTCGCATAATGAGCCTCCTCAAGTTTTAATCGAGTCAAATATTCCACCTAGGGCACACATATGTGACTTCCAATCCTCATAACACCATCAGAGTCAAGTACCACCTCTCTAGCTTCACCTCTAGTCACCTTATCCCGAATAATACATAACTTCTCATCATCAAATTGTCTCTCACGAATTTGATCCATCAAAAATGAGATGGACTCAATAATAGCAAGCATTCCACTTTGTTCTGAAATCTGTAACCTCATCAACTCATTGACCAATCTCTAAACATCTCTAGCCAAGGTCTCTCCTCAACCTGTATAGCTGCTAGGCTCCCTATAATAGATTTTTTACTACTCAAAGCATCGACCACCACATTGGCCTTCTAGGGATGATTGAGAATAGTCAAGTCATAATCATTTAGAAGCTCAATCCACCTTCTTTTTCTTAGATTTAGATACTGCTGATTGAAGATATATTGAAGGCTTGATGGTCAGTAAAGATGTCAAAATGAACTCCACAAAGGTAATGACTCCATAACCTCAACATAAACAAAACTGCACCTAACTCCAAATCATGGTTGGGGTAGTTCTTCTCATAAACCTTTAACTGTCTAGAAGCATAGCAATAACCTTCCCTTTTTGTATCAACAAACCACCTAGCCCCACTTTTGAAGCATCACAATAAATAATGAAATCAACACTTTCCTCCGGTAATGTTAGAATAGGAGTTGTAGTCAACAATAATTTGAGTCTTTGAAAGCTCTCTTCAAGCTCATCAAACTAATGAAATATCAAATTCTTCTGAGTGGGTCTAGTCAGTGGAGCTGCAATAGTGGAGAAATCCTAAATAGAATAGCGATAATAACCAGCCAAGTCCACAAAGGTACAAATCTTTATAGCTGAGGTAGGCCTAGTCCAACCCTAAACTGTCACACCTCGAGAGGATACCCTAGACGTGGCTGGCACTCAGAGACTATTACCAGTCCCCAAGCAAACAACTTGGCTTCATCATATCTATTCAATCAATAAATAATGCATTAGCGAAAAACTATGATAATAAAAGTGGACAATCTCAATATATAAAGGCCATAGGCCAACAATCAAACTCCAATTCTTTGATAAAATAGTTTTAAAAGAAATTAGTCAAGAGTTAAGGATTTCAACATCAACTCATCACTGTCTAGTCTATGAAGCATCTATCTCTAATATCTAGATGATTCGAATGACAGGTTCATGGCTACCTAAAATCAAAATGAATAAAGTACTAACTCAAGTTAGATGAAAGTATAAATGAGTATCCTCCAGAAAACAAGGAGGTCTCACCAATCAGCTGACTGTTAAAGATCTTCAATGGTGCATTTGTTGATGATCTCTTGCACTTGTCTCTGCATCATAAAATAATGCAGTCCAAATGGATGTCAGTACATGAAATGTACGAGTATGTAAAATGGCTAAATGAAACAGAAATAGGTAGAACAGTATCAACTCAGATAACTCAACTCAAGAGATAAAAACTCAATCAATAATGTCAAATGTCTATCTAAAATAAGAATAAAGAGTAGACAATGACTAATCAACATAATCCAAATCAATTCGATCCAATAAAGTCAGAGTACTATCAATATGGAACCTATTGGGAGTTTCTCTTATCCGACAACAATCACGTATGAGCCAATGATTGTACAACAATCCCATTTATATTGCCGCAATCGTTCAGTACTTGCTAGGGTAAATAACGAATCAAATTCATAATGGATCCTAGTCTATCAACCAGGTCCTCTATTAATCTAGCAAAGTAGATTCAATCCTCTCCTACGTTTGAAAATGTAGTTAATGAGTTTGAATTGTACTTACTCTTATCTATTTCGGTGCTCGATACTTCTCCCAAGATTCAATGCTCATAGAACCATCAATCTCCAATCATTCCACTCATGAGTCTCATAAAGACTCTAATCAACTCAATTCATCACATTAGCTATCAACTCTTTAGTTAATTCTTTTAAGGTTCACCTCTTAACTTTTAGAGATCCTATCATGCATCATTCATAGCATTCAAGAAAGCAATAATGAAGTTAAAAACATTCAAAAACTTTATAGACTTTTTGGGCTCAATTTATACTCATGCATGCCCATTTAAGTGTACTATGCAAAAATATCAAGAATTCATGCTAGGGTTCATGTAGAAAAGTAAAATCATCTATTTCATGTAATTAATTCATTAAAACTATTATTCATGCAAAATTATATAGAAATACATTAAATTTTAAGAAAAACCTTCAAAAAACATTCATGGAAGACCCAATTCGTTCACAACTCCATCAATACGATTTATGGGGCATATGGAAGAACAAAATCCATGTTAGATTAGCCTTACATACCTGAAAATTTAGATTTTTGAAGAACTTGGAAGAACACACTCGATTCTCTTGAAATCTTAGTTTTTCCCTTCTTAGAACCTTGTGTAAAGTCTTGGAGGATGTTTTGAATGTAAAAGGACTAATTAGATATATTTAGGGGCTTATATAGGTGTAAAAAGGTCAAATCTAGGCTTTAAAAGGGTGAGAAAAGACCAAAATAACCCTTAAAAAAACCTATTAAAAGTCATCCACAGGCTGCTTTTATGGTTCGTGTAATGTTCCATGACTCGTGGGTCTTTTCCGTAGACTTTTGGGAAAGTTTTTGAGGTTACTGGAACTTTTCACAAGACCACTTCACGACCCCTAGAAGGATTTATGACCCATAGATGGATTCATAAAGTTTGGGGCTTAAAATTGATTTTTTGGGCCTTTCCGTGAAACTTACATTTACGGGTCGTACTCTGATCCACGACCCGTAAGGGGTTTCGTGGAACAACTCTATAACAGATAGTCTCCAGTAAAACAACCATAATCTTTGAATCTGAACTCCAAATGAGGTGAAACAGATTACATTGGAAAGCTAATTTAAATAGCTTTCATTTGGTAGGTCATGGGCCACCTAATATATTTTAAGAGTTATGATCATTTAAAGTTGACCCATGCATAATCCAACACTAGAAACTCAATTTATAGGAAACTTTTGAACTCGTCTAAGTACTAGGGGTCTCTTATGAACCTAATACACTTCTAATAATCCTCTTACATATAGGAATGAGCCTTAAAATATAGATACATGCAAGACATCACTAGGTTTACGCTTATATACTTACGATGAAAAAATTTGAGTCATATGAATAGAGTTGTGGGGTGTTACAATATCTCTCCCTTGGGGTCATTCGTCCTCGAATGATGAGTGAACCAAGAATGAATTCAAGGCATACATAGAACATCGTAACTCAATCAACTTGAATTATTTAAACATCTAAGAAATCAATCATTAGAACTCAAAAAGGAAGTCATCAACTCTAATCGAGAACTGGACCATTGCAATATAGAAGACTCTATGGATAATTCTCAAGCTTGGCACCTCATCTCCGCCATGCTCCCTCTCATGGCACTATACTCCATCAGCCGAAGCTAATGGCTCCTATAAAATTTATGGCTAACCATAATTTCTTATTTTGTTCAAGCCTAATCCTAAACCCAAAACACTGTTCCTAAGATTGCCATACTCATCAATACTAACACTCAAAACTCAAACTCTATACCTCTGCAGGAACTTTCATTTAATAGATCACTAGTCCTCTCCATTGCAACAATAATCTTACTCGGAACTCTCACTAAGAAGTTATCAATAGTCTAACACCATCGCTCTCATAATAACAACCACATATTCAAGCCTATCACACTAACCACTTTGACCATATCTAAGAAAAATCAAGCCTACTTTGCATTTTCAACCCCTATCATTCGACTAGCTCTAACTCAAAGAATCACCCACATTCTTTTACCTAGAGACACTCTAATTTACCTTTACCTATCTATTGCACATCATGAGGCCTCATCTTGCTCTTCCTCTATATCTATAATCTAAATGAAAGGAGGACATGATGGTTATCACATCGAGGAATATCCACCCTTACTCATCATAAATAACTCATCTTCTATCACAAAAATCACTATTAAGGATAGAAAGAAGGATCATTGGAAGTGTAACAACCCGAAATGTTTTGAAATCTATTTATGGTTGGCATTATATGATGTACTAAAAGCCATGGTTGAGATTTGGTAGCCACGGGTTGAGTTTAAGTGGCCAAATGCAATTTGGGCTAGTTAGTGGCCTAGAGGGACAAGTTTGGTAGTCAACTTCAAATAGTCATAACGTTTGATGTGGGATGAACCATATGAGCTACAACATATACAATTGAAGATCTTTGAGTTAGATTTGTAACACAAGTGGTTTCACGCAATTAGGATATTGGATAAGGGAGATATGGCCCTAACAGTGAGACTGTCTAAAATTCGGAAGCCATTGGCGATAGGCTCAGAAAAATGGCCAAGGACATTTTGACAAACCGTGAAACTTTGTATGGTCCGTATAGGGTGTCGTGTGGTGTCAAAGTGAGCTTGGGGTGGCCTGTAACCACCCCTAATCGAAGTCCAAGTCAACGGGAGCTTGAATGGACCGTTTGACACCAAACGGCCCGTGTACTGCCTCGTGGAGTGAGGCAGTAGCTTGGCCAAGCCAAG
>JBCEWC010010212.1:0-17891 GCA_038996855.1 Solanum aculeatissimum | reverse complement strand
CAATATGCCATGATAATCATGATGCATGAAATGTCATAATGCTTATAATATAGAGGGGATGGAACCATAACCGACATTCAAATTCATGTGAACTACAACATGAACTTGCCCGATGAAGCCTCCCATGGGATCAGAGAAGATTAATTGCCAAATGTAATCTACACCACACCTTACGGGCTTTCCATTTTGGTGTGATGGCCACCTTCCTTCGGGTCTCCCATTTTTGAAGGATTTACATAGAATAGCATATCATATCAAAGCATACCTTACGGGTCTCCCATTTTGATAGCAACCTACATTGGCACATAGTTTCGGGAAAGGAGTGGGACCCTTGGGGATAGCCCACTAACTACTCCAATCCTTTTTGGTACTAAGTCATCATCCTACAAGAATATGTATACATATAAGTGCTTTTAAAATGGAAACTTGACACATGAACATAAAACCATGCCTTCTTGGGCTTAAAATCTAAATCACTTTCATTACTATTATGCATACTTAAATAGAGTCAAACACATTTCATAATCATGCATCATGGGCTAAAATGCCAAATAAACTTTCATGTCAAACTTCATGCATAAGAGTAGCTCCATACTAATCATACTTGTCAAATTATATTGGTGTAAACACTCATGTTGCTCAAAGATCCAAATCATGGACTCAGTGTGATCATAACTTAGCCATAACCCATACTTGTTCAAAATCATAGTCTTAAACATGTTTGGGACTTAGCCCACATCAAAACTTCTATCAAAATATCCATGATCATGCATGCAATTCCATGAGGAACAACGAGAATAACATGGGTACTAGAATTCATACTTTAAATTCAAATCAAGAGTTGTTCATGAGAAATTAAAGTCAAACCAACCATCAAAACACCATTTAAATTTTACCCATGCATAAATCAATAGAAAAGGGGACATGCATTACTTGATCATCATCAAAGCCATTTAATCTTCATATAATTCAATCTTAAATCAACTTTAAATCACCTAATTTTTACAGGACATAATCCCATTCAATTAAATAATTCAAAAGAACCCAACCTTAAAGAAAACTTAAAATCATAATTTTAAGAGGAGGGTTCTTGGGTCTTCATGGATGAAAGGGGCTCCATGAATCAAACCCACATACCATGAAATTAACCAAGAGAATTGAAGAATTTCATAACAAGGATGATCTTTCCCAAATTTCTTCTTGATTTCATCAATGGAGGTCAAGCGGATTGAGAGAATTTCAAAATGGATTGAAGAGTTTTAGAATAGACGAAAAAGGTTTAGGGTTTGATTTAGGGGGTTTAGGAGACCCTAGAAAGCTTAAAAGGGGTATAGGATCTAACTAAATTATGAATTAACCATTAATGAAATGGACTAACTAATTGAACTAGTGTCACACGGAACGCTACAGTGACTGTCCAATGGTACATGGTCCGTGTACTGGACCGTGAGGCAACACTTGATCTCGTCTTCGGCTTGAACTCACGGGGGACTTTCTGGATCACTTCATGGAGGGGGGGGGGTCTCACGGACCGTGTATCTATGCACGAACCATGTACTGGTCTGTGGAGCATCACTTGGTCCGGAATCCAGCCCTGAATCATGCCCCACTCCACGGGACCTCTCACGACCTGTGAAGGTTCTCACAGACTGTGGGGTGGTTTGTGGATTGGACCCTGACCTCTAGGAGCTCCCTGGACCCCCACACGAGCACCCTCACAGACCGTGAACCATCACACGGTCCGTGGTCCATCCCTTAGCCCATTTCCAGAACCTTGTTTCCAATGTCCTTCCAATTACGACAGTCTCACTGATTTGTCCATAACATTAACATACGAACTCCGAATTGAGTGAAACCAGTTGCGTTGCGAAGATAACTCAAAGATATTCAATGTGACATATAGCAGCTTACACAGTTCATCCCGTACCAAAATTTATGATCTTTCAAATTATACTGCCTGACCGGCCCTTTAACTTCACCAAACGATCCTTTTTGAATCCGGCCACTTAAATTCAACCCGTGGCTACCAAAATTCAAGCACGACCAGTTTAACACTACATTTGACCAACCATTATGAAGTTCAAGAATTTTTGGATCATTACAAATATTTACTTTATATTGAGTGTTAGCTAGAACCTGTTTGAGCCACCGTCTATGTTCATGACTTAAAGGCATTTTTCGACATATTTGATTTGGTTTTAGACTTTTATTTATTTATTTTCATGTCTTGTATGAATTCTATGTTATATGTTATGAACAACTTTTGCTTATGATGTTCTATTCTCAGTTACTTTGTATGCTTGATGTATGCTAAGAGGATTGGGTGATGTACCTCCAGGCTCCTCATTCGTTGTGTTATGATTAGGCCCTAGGCTTGGGTCATGACAAATTTAGTATCAGAGTGCTAGGTTTTGAACTGATCCTCAGAGTCCAACATGCTGCATCAAGTAGAGTCTTATTCATGAGCGTGAAATGTGCCACATCTATGAGTATGAGGCTATTTGGCGAATATCATGCCATAAAATGAGTCGTAAGAATTTCTAACTCTAACGAATATTTTTTGTGCCTTTATAGATGATGCCTCTAAGAAGAGCATCTCAGCGTAGAGAGGCCTCTGCTAATGAGGATCAAGCTCTTCAAGATCCTTAGGGTGAGAAAGTTACCAATGTTGAGTTCTGAATCGCAATTGCATTTTGCTGCACTTGGCCAAGAATCACTCTGATTCCTGTAATCCTGTAAAAAAACCACACAAAATACATAAAACCTACTAACAATGCTTTGAGAACATACAAAATCCTAATTTTTAAGCATCGAAAGTGTTGTATTTTGACTACATATCACCCTCAACTTAAAAATATTTCTTGTCCTCAAGTGACAAACTCAATCTACATAAGCAACATAGCAATACAGATACCTCAATCTAATGTCATACATCATCTCAAAATCATTCTTAGATACCTAACCAGACTCATTAGTGCATATATCATGCAATTATTAGACAAACTCACATATATCAGTACAACAATACAACTATGATAGTCAAGGCAATGCTAAAAATCAACAATAATTAGTCTAAATTCAACAACATAATTCAAGTTCCCTCACGAAAAAGAAGTCCCATTTCCCATTAAGAATAGTAAATGAAGATTTGATACTTGGGACTGACAAAAAAACTCTCACACTCAGAAAGATAGGCAATCACTATACAATAATACCATAGGCTTGCCCCTATACTCATGACTATGTACTTTGACTATTTGGACTAGGATCACTCTAGGACTTTCTTGTCTTGTAACGTAAGCTCAAGGGGATTTGGTATGACATTTTTAGAATGTAGTAACTAATGGCCCTCCTTGAAACTACACTTTTTCACACTTTCGCTCTACCAACATTGACTTTTGCCTTATTTTTCCCTTTTATAATTTCAAATAAGTTTGGGTGCCTTATTCTTATTTTAAGCCCATTGCCTTATATTTTTCACATTCTTTTTCTTGTTTGCTCATAATTTGGGCATCTATTGATTTTTTGCACACCCAATTCATATTTTTCCCTTTTTCACTGCACTCTTATGCTTCCATTTTCATTTGGTGTCATTCCTCTGTAGCAGCCACCCTCAACTTAGGCTTTTGGCTAGAGTTGAGGTGCACAATTTCCAATCTTTGAACCAGGGCCACATTTTTTTAGGTAGCCACCCTCAACTTAGGCTTTTAGCCAGAGTCGAGGTACATACTATTCAAGGAAGGATAAGGGCAAATTTTAAGATTTCACAAACAAAAAGAGTTTGGTTACTTAGGTATTTACAAAGAAAAGGGTAAATGTAAGGATCAAACGTTAGGAACAAGGGATACACAATGAATTTTAGTTGGTCAATTTAGGCTAGGTGGACTAATATGAACAACGGCCTAAGATCCTTTCCTAACCAACTGACCTACAGTCTCAGTAAAAGTAATAAGGAAAGTTCTATATTGAAGCACAATATAAGAATGATGCAATAATGCTCACACACACATGGCACTAAATACACTGTCAATGTATACTCTCATATCATGCAGTTTGTCACATTTAAGCCTAATTTGTCAGAATAAACACGATTATACACTAATTTTTACATGGTTGTCATCAAACTCCCTAATAGTTCATCATAAAAAACTGAGGGGTATCATTTTCACAAAACTAACATATGCCATAAATATCAGTACAGTATTCTACTAATAATACTTATACATCCTAAACATGTCGGTTCAATAGAAAATAAATGTCCTTAGGGAAAGAACATAAGCAAGAAAACCCTACAAACTCAAAAATTGTGATAGTTATAGGCCTTGCATACTCAAACTTTGCTTAGGCCTGTAACTAACCACACCCCATCGAAAAGAAATTGCATTTTCCTCAATACAATAAAATATATTAAAGGTAAAGCACAAGGGTCAAACAGAACATACATGGGTGCCTAAGCGCTGATGTGCTTGGGTTGCCACCCAAGTAGCACCTGATTTAGTGTCGCCGCATGACATAGACCACATGGTTACTCAAACTTCCCAAAGTTCCCATATTTCCACTATCTGTGCTTCCTCAGCATTACCAAGGTATTGTTTGAACCTTTGGCCATTTACTTTAAACCTCATGACATTTTTCTTTTACAACTCGACAACCCCATGGTTTAAAACACGTGTCTCTTTAAATGTACCTAACCATCTAGACTTGAGCTTTCAAGAAAATAACTTCAACCTAGAGTTACATAATAAAACCAAGTCTCCTGGTGCAAACTGCCAATGCGCAATGCGACGATCATGTTGCAACTACATGCTTTACTTGTACAGGACTTAGCTCTCATATGCCCTAAAACAAAACTTATCAAGTTCATTGAGTTGGCTCAGCCTTGAGTTTTCCGCATCATCCCAAACTAGGTTCATCTTCGTGAGAGCCCAGATCACCTTATGCTTAAGCTCTACAGGTAAGTGACATGCTTTACCAAAGACAAGTTTGAATAGAGATATACCTATGGGAGTTTTGAATGTTGTCCGGTATGCCCATAATACATCCTCAAGTTTATGCGACCAATCTGTCCAGTTTGCATTCATAGTCTTGGATAGGATTAATTTTATCTCTCTGTTAGACATCTCTACCTCCCCACTTGTCTGTGGATGGTAAGGTGTTTCCTCTCAGTGTTTCATTCAATATTTTTCAAGAAGAGATCTGAAAAATCTATTGCAAAAATGGGAACCTTTATCGTTGATAATTGCCTGTGGAGTGCCAAACCGAGAAACAATGTTTCGCTTGAGGAATGTTGTGACACATTTTCCTTCATTATTAGGAAGTACAACTGCTTCCACCTATTTATAGACATAGTTAACAACAACCAAGATATATTTGTTCCTATAATAATTGAGGAACAATCCAATGAAGTCTATTCCCCAACAATCAAATAATTCAATTACCATGATGGGGTTTAGTGGGAGTTCATGCTTTCGGGAAACACAACCTTCTCTTTGGCACTTATCACTATCTTTAGCATAGTCGTGGGTATCTTGGTAGATATTAGGCCAATAGTAACCACATTGTAAGATCTCATGTGATGTTTTGATTCCACTGTAGTGCCCATCAACAAATGATGAATGAAAAGCCTCCAAAATGCTCATCATCTCAACCTCGAGAGTGCAGCGACGAATAATCCCATCTCCAAAAATACGAAATAAAAATAGATCATCCTAGAAAAACTTTTTCACATCAAACATAAACTTATGGCACTGGTGAGAAGTCAAATTTGGTGGCACAACATCACTAACAAGATAGTTCACAAAATTGGTGAACCATGGTATCAAATCATGATATGTTGCCAATACTCTCTCATCAGGGAACAAATCATCAATTTCCATCACATCGTTGAACTTTTCCATGGCGTCATCCTCCAGTCTTGATAGGTTGTTTACAATCTAATTTCTATCCCCTTTTTATCAATCACCTCAGAATCAAACTCTTGAAGAGGAAGTAACTATCAAATCAATCTCGGTTTTAAATCCTTCTTCACCATCAAGTACCTCAATGATGAGTAGGTAGTATGTACAATGGCTTTGGTCCCCAAAAGGTCTGACCTAAACTTTTCTAATGCAAAGACCACTGCGAGTAACTCTTATTCAATATTAGAGTAATTTTTTTGTGTTGTATTCAGGGCCTTACTGGCATAGTATATGGGTATAGTATCTTCGTTTTACACTATCCAAACACTACACCAAGTGTAACCCCACTTGCATCACACATGATTTCAAAGGGTTTAGTCCAGCATGGAAAAACTATGTTAGGCACTGATATCAGCCTCTGCTTCAACCCTTCAAATTCTTGGACGCATGTATAGTCAAAAAACAATTTAGTATCCTACTAAAGTAGTTTTTATAAAGGATGGATGTGCAATCTTCGAGAGGTCCTTTGTGAACCATCTATACGAACTAGCATGCCCCAAGAAACTTCTAACACCTTTGGCAGAGATAGCGGAGGAAATTTCTCAATCACTTCAACCTTGGCTCTATCCATTTCAATACCCTTGATGGAGATCCTATGTCCCAATACAATCCTTCTTTTACCATAAAGTGGCACTATTCCCAATTCAGAACAAGATGGCATTCTTCACATCTTTGGAGCACACCCTACAAATTCTTTAAACAATCTTTGAATGAGTCTCCAATCACATTGAAGTCATCCATGAATACCTCAATAGTATCATCCATCATATCTAAGAAAATGAACATCATGCATCTCTAAAATGGATGATACTATTGAGGTATTCATGGATGACTGGCCTCATAGGAATCAACTGGTTGCTAGCATTCAGAACCATGGTGATACCTCTCTTTTTTAAAGTGCAATGTACTGGACTCACCCATTCATTGTCAATAATCATACATACCACACCTGCATCCAACAAATTATTCATCTCTTTGATCATAACCTCTTGCATCGAAGGGTTGAGATATCTTTGCTGTTCAATACCCAGTTTATAGTTCTTGACCAGTTGAATCTTATGAGTGCATACGCTCGGTGGGCTACTGATAATGTCCAAAATTGTCCATCTAATAGCCTTTTGAATCACTTAACCACTACTACTAATGCTTTCACTTGTTCATCCTTAAGATTTGAAGTCATAATAACAGGAAAAGTATTGTTAGCACCCAAAACACACATACCTCAGATGGGTTGGAAGAGCCTTTAACTCCAACAATTGTGGCTCCTCAATGGATGGTCTAGTAGGTGGCAACTCTTGGTTCTTTAAGTCCAACTCAAGCTTAGCTAGATGCCGGGTGAAACTTGATGCTCCTAGAGCCTTTACCATCTCATCATAGTTAGGGATGTTATCACTCTCGAATTTTATTAACATATAATCCAAAGATTCAACACCCAGTCTTTTCTCAATTGGTACCGCTAGTTACACCTCCCTAATACTCTTTATAATAAAACCACTTTCAGGTCATCAGTTCTCTAAAGGTATTGGCAGACTTTGAATATGACCTCATCATCATCCAACCGAAACTTGAGTTGACCTGACTCCATGTCCATCATTGCTCGCCTAGTTGCTAGGAAGGGTCTTTCTAAGATGATTGGGACATCAAAGTCGACCATACAATCTAGGATCACAACATCTGCAGGAATACAAATTTCTTCACTTTAACTAATACATTATAGAGTAACCCCTAAAGCTTCTTCACTGTCTTGTCAGCCATCAACAACCACATGCTAGTAGGTGTAGGGGCTCCCAAGCCAAATTTTTTAAACACTGCAAGATGCATTAAATTGATACTGACACCTAAATCACATGACACCTTTGTAAATTGGGTAGCTCCGATGGTGCAGGGTATTGTGAATGCTCTAGGATCCTCTTTCTTCTTCACCAAGGACATTGTCGGAAAAGTACTACAATGTGGTAGATCTTCGGACAACACTTGGCTCAGCATCCTCTTTTTTGTCACAAGGTCCTTCATGAACTTGGCATACTCGGGCATCCTCTTCAATGCCTCAATGAGGGGAATATTTATAGTGAGTTGCCTCAATATGGAGATTAAATGCTAGAACTTACCATCCTCCTTCTTTTTCTTAAGTCTCTAAGGGAATGGTTGTGGAAACCTAGGTATGTGTTTCAACTTTCTTGGATTACCTCTTTAGTGCTTGGCCCATGCTTAGCCTTGTCATCTCCAATATCCTCATGCTTACTCTCTACTATTTCCTCACGAACCTCAACATTATCAATCGGCATTGGTGGTTCTATCATTTTCTTGCCACCTCGTGTATTCATTACCATGCACTACCGATTATTTTTTGGATTTTGCATTGTGTTGCTTCACAATGTACCCTTCTAGCGTTGGTTCAATTGTGTAGATATTTGACCAAACTTTTGCTCTAACTACTTGGTAGTGACAAAATGAGACTTGGTCTTCTGATTTATTCCTGACATATCATCTCTTATCACCTTCAAGGTCTCATCTTAGGCATCAACCTTCTTTAACATCTTATCAAACATCTCCTCAATGCGCGAACTTCCAGCCCTAGAATAAGATTATATGGTGGCATATAAAGAACATTTATGCAACTATCTCGACAACCCAAATCACCGTGTCTATCTTGGTCCATATTCCTATTATAGTAACCTCCTCAGTTGTTATCCATGAAAGAATTACCCCTATTAAAGTGTCGACCTTGGTTCCCTTGACCTTGGCACCAATAGTCCTGGTTGGACCCTTGGGCATTGGTCTGGAGATGCCCAATCTGATCAGTCATAAAGCATGAATCCTCTCATAGTATGGGCGCACATGGTGGTTGCTGACTCACTGCATTAACTCTCTCTTGAATTTAGTTCATCAGTAAATCCATATTCGTACTGATCTAGGCTGGCTCCTACATCACATCTTTATTAATCCTAGCTTGCTCTGGATTGGTAGTCAATGCGAAAGAGCTTTTAGTAGTGGATTTGTCTCTTGATCCCCATGCACAATTCATCTTTTCCACCTTCTCCAATCGTTCAACTACAACTAGAAATGTGTCATTGAAGAATGAGCCTCCAGTTATGGTGTCAGCCACATCTTTTCCATTTTGATATAAGACATGATAGAAGATTTCTACCAATGCATCATCAACGATCTTGTGTTCAGGAACACTCCTCAAGCACTTAGTAAACCTTTCTCATGTAGTGTTAAAAGAATCACCAGGCAATTGCTCAAAGTTATTGATCTGATCCTTCAGCTTCAACTTCTTTGACTTGGGAAAGAACCTTTCCAAAAAGGCTTTTTGAATTTCAGCCCAAGTCGGTATAGAGCCTTGTGGACGTTTAGATAACCATAATTTTTCTTTACCTATAAGAGATATTGGGAAAACACAAAGCCCAACTACATCCATGGATAGATTGTGAGTCCCCATCACATACTTGCAAACAAAGACAAAGTTATATAGATGGTTGTGTGGATCCACCAAGAAAGGGAAAAACCTGTATTGACTCCATTGATGAGAAGTGACTTGAAGGTCCTGTGGTGGTGGATTCACATCCTCCAGTGGTGTTGGTGGTTCATCATTGTTCAGATTGACCGCTAGATTAATGATGTTGTTTGCGTTGTCTTGAGAAATTCTTTGAAGTGTTTTTTGGGTCTCTGGGTCAAACAAAGTCAAGGAAGTGTCTCTACTACAAGTGTTGGGCATACACTACACCAGTATGCTGCAAGAAAGGAAAAACAACAAAAATGTTAAATCAAGAAAAATAAGAATTAATTGCCAAATCACCCTAATTAAACTAGTCTAAATCCATACTCCCCGACAATGTCACCAAAACTTTGATTATCACCCAAACTACACCTCTAATTAGAGGATAAGTGGTCATTGTCAAAATATAGCACCTAACAAAGGTTAAGGTCAAATACCACAGGGAATATGGTTAGACTTGGAGAAATTATGAGCACTTAGTACAAATTAAACAACTTATTTCCAAAACTGGGGGTTTTGTATACTACAAAAATTAAACCTAAAATAGAGCAATCGATCAAGTGAAAGTTTATGAAATCAATGGAAGAAGTAACTAGGGTATTGCGTTCTCCATGGTTTACTAACTCAGTATATCCAGATAATCGTAATCTTTTTTAGTGTGGAGCATATAAAACGATGAGTTAAGTTCTCCAAACCCTGCTGTGTGACATTACTAACCCTTACCTTTTGTCCCAATACAACCATTCCGTGATCAGTTCCAATTGATTAGATGAGAAGGATCACATTGAGTCCTGTTAACTACCCTTTTTCCCATTCATTACCACCTTAATCTAATAGAAAAAATTTAGATAAGTTCTAACGTTGGCCACTGTTGAAAAGCATTCATATCGAAGGAAATAATTAATACATACATGCACACTTTCCAAGAATTATGGACTATCTGAATTTTACTTTGTTTGATCATTATGGTTCTCACAACCCTAGTTATGGATATAGCTATGCATGATCATTGTAGACAAAGAAATCATGTTATATAATAGAATAATTAAACATTTTCAATGATGAATTAAACAAATGCAATATGAATTTTCACAAGAAATCACAATGTTATAATGTCAATGTAAAGTCACTAAAGATCAATTCTCAAGTCTCTCTACTAAGTCCTATCGTCTCTTTTTGCCCCTCTTCTTTTATGTCGTCTCCCTCTTCAGAAAAACCTAAGAAACGTATTTATAATAAGTAAAAACCAAATACAAAAATGAAATAGGAAAACTGGAATTGACAGGTCAATCGGGAAAGGTTATAGGCCATATGAGGAACCACAGATCGCACCTGGTCTTCGTTACTTAAATTCAAAAAATCTGTTGTCAACCTATGAAGCCCTTTGACGGGTCGTCTTCTGACTTATGACCCATAAAGGGTTTCGTCCAGCAACTTTTTTGAAGCTTTTCAAAACGTGAATCATACAACCATGATCTTTTTCGTGCCTCGTAACCAATATTAAAACTCGTAAGTGGCCTCGTCTGATAACACTTTAACATTCAGCATAATTTTTTATCTTTGACATACGAGAATACCTACAACTCTTGAAGAATTTTGCGGCTCGTCTGATACTCCGTAACCTCAACATCTAAAAATTTACCCTTTCACTGGATCTGACCCATGAATCATCCTACTGCTCGTGGAGTGAACCACATACCATAGATTCTTTATATATCACCAAAAACTTGCATTTTGTTGCACTTGGCCCAAAATTACTCAGATTTCTGTAATCCTAAAAAAAAACATAAAAACACATAAAACCTACTAACATCACTTCGAGAACAAACAAAATCCTATGTTTTAAGCTTCAAAAGTGTTGTATTTTGATAGCACATCAACAACATTGTGAAGGTGTTCCTAAACTCTGCATGAGAAACATTCTCCTCTTGTTGCTCGGGAGGGGCTTGATCTTCGGCCTGAATCCTTGGCAAAAGTGCTCTTCTTTATGGAATTGTCTATAAATGACAAACAGGGCATCATTAGTTAGATGAATAACCTTAGATACTTCTAATGTCAAAATATAAATCATAATAAAGAGAAAAATTTCCTAAATTGCCTCATAGCCTCTTATTTGTAGGTGTGGCGTCCTTCACACCCATGAATAAGACACTACTCGATGTTGTGTGCTGGATTTATGTGGACTATTTACAAAGCTACTGCTCTGATACCAAGTGTTTCATGACTCGAGCCTACGCCTAAGGTGAGACACGATGAATGGGAAACCCGAGGGAAACTCAAACAATTCTCTTAGCATATCATTTGCACATCCTTGGTTGCGGAATATAAATAAGTATCAACACATAAGTCTAAGGAAAATTGGGACATTGGACTCATGCTATGGGGATAGATACGGGAAAGGGATTTGTTTGAGTCACATTGCAAGCAAGACTAAGGGAAGGCTAAGTATGACTCAAACTAAGGGGAAATAGGGACTTAGTAAGATCAATATCTCATCAACTTCAACAACATCAAATAGCATCACATAGGGGATAGGGTCTAAAGGATAAGTCTTTATAAATCTCAACATCTCATAATAGGTACATAGAATACTATAGTATCCAACATCACCTATAAAACATGAGTAGGATGGGGGTCAAGACAATTCATGGGCTCACCCTCAAAGTACTAAGTAAAATGAAATAAAGTCTCAATATAAGCAAGATAGAAATTGGATATTATCCTGAGAATGGACGACTCACCACTCAATGGTCTTCACAAACCAAGCTATCCACATGGGTGAGGCTGAATAGGAACTCCAGTCCCTACATGGTTAGATCATGTAGGCAAAAAGTATGTGTTAGTACTTGGAATGTACTAGTATTTGGGATGCTATGCAACAATAGGTAATAAACTTTATAACTAGACACATAACTATATACAATAGAATGTAAGCACAATATGTCATGCATGAGGATGCTTTGATAAAACCATTTATGATAGATAAACATAACATCCTATCATCATACATATGTGGGAGGAGACCATAACTTACATATAAGACCAAGAGATATACTACTTGGAATTTAACATAACCCCCTACGTTAGAACTGGGAGACTACTTGCCATGTATAACTCTATCACATTCGCATATCCATCATCAATGAATAAAATGGCTCAGGTGGATCCACTGTCCTAGCCTACAAGGGCTCCTATGGTGGTACACAGTTAATGAGACAAGGGGTTGCTACTAGGATTCCCTTACTGAATCCTTCCTAAATACCCCATTTAGTGCTAAGTCATTCCCACATAATACATTTGAAAATATATGCATAATTATAGTCATTAATAAGCTTAAAAGCATAACAACAACAAAAATATCATCATCATCATCATATAGGAGTAGATTATCTAAACATCGTGATTCAACATGTGAAAATGGTCCTTATCACATGGGTTCTATCTTTAGTTGAGAATTATCCTTTCACCATCTTTAACATTCATTATAGGGATTCAAACATCATAACATTCATAAACTTTTATAATATTGTAATTGAACTGTTATCATTGGAGATCATACTCCCTTAGAAAACTGTCATATCATAATTTGGTGGGCTCATGCATGCAAGCTTTAAATCATGTAACTCAAGAGAACTTATGCATGAAAATAGTATAATTCATCACTTTAAATCATTATTAAAACAACCCACCTCAATCATATATATCATCTTTAAATTTAGACATAGAATCATGCTATTCATCTCATAAACTCATTAATTTCATAGTAACTCATGGTAATATAAATTTCATAACTTTGAACTTCATAAAATAGGTCATAGGAGAAAACTCTTAAAATCAACTTATGCAATTTCATACAATAAATAATGATGCTCAATAAAATTCATGTTTAATAGAAGTAATAGAGAGTAACCATAAGGAATTAACATAAGACTTGAAGGAATTTGTAAAATAGGTTTTGGGACTCCATGTGTGAAACAACCCTTGGATGAAGAAATCCATATACCTTTTAAACCTTGAAACTTGAAGAAAAAGACTTAGAACTTTGAGAATACCTTTTTACGAAAGCTTTGCCTTCAATGGAGTAAGCTTGATCCCTAAAATATTTTGGGAGAACTTGATGAAGGATTTTAGAGAGACGTTTAGGAGGATTTGAGAATTTTTAGAGAGAAATTTAGGTTTGGGGAATTTTCAAGGATTTACATATATAAAGGTGTTGGGATAACTCCCAATTAACTTTTCTAACTTAAAATGAAGTTTAGAAACATTAGAACAGAGGGGGATCAAGGGCATGTCGTGCCTTTGTCGTGGACTTTTCTATTTTGTGCAAAATATTATTTTTCGATACGAGTGACCTAAAAATCGAAGGTGACACTTTTCCTCCGCAATTATGCCTCTTCAAAAAGAATAAGAAGTTAGATTTGAAAAATAACACATGGATTTTAAGATATTCAATAAATACGTTATAGGGTATTTCTGAGTCTCATTGGGAGGTGTTACAGTCAATACATGCTCCTCATCCAAAGCACTATCCAAATCAAAGATATTGGAAATCGATACTAAGACTGCTAAGGACTTTGAGACATGAGACATCATTTTTTAAATGACTTTTCATATATACACGGGTATTTTGCCAAAAATCAAAGAATAAGATATATTTTATGCACATTATCCAAAAGACATCCATCAAACTAAAAACAAAATAACCATAACCCATTGGCTTAAACAACAATAATATAATTAAACAAAAACAACATCATCAAATACTAGGATACTAAATGCTCGCCCCCTCCTAAAAAATAACATTGTCCTCAATGTATAAGAACAATATCAATAGAGCTCAAAAGAAAGGAGTAAGATAAAGAATCCCCATGATCAATTGACATGTGGTAGTGGTGGAGCTGAACAAGTAGTTGTGGGGGCACTCATGCTCGAGTCCTGGGTTGTAGGCTCTGAAGTAGGTGCTGGAGTAGAGGACTCTACACCAATCTGTGGCATCAGGAGCTCAGTCTTAGCTGCATCAGATGATCCACTCGTCCCGATCATGGATCTATCCAAAACCAACTCTGTAGTGACGACAATAATGATAGCCTTTTTTGTCTTGGCAAACTTTCTTTCCTTCCTTGCTTTATTCTTTTCCCTACTGGCTTCAAATTGGTCGGACAAGGTTTTCTCTTCTCTACCTTTTCTTTGTGAATGTTCTCCATGACCACATGCTTGTTCTTGAAAACATTACCCTTCACCTTCATCCTGCAGGAACAATATCGTGAGTGAATTTTGGTTGGTTTCGTAATGATGAAATCATCATTCATCAACTTTTTGATGTTTTTCCTTGAGTTAGCCATGGATACTTTATTTCGTTCATTAGAGTCCAACCAATCATGAAGAACGTAGTGCTGCTACATAGATATATGAAATACAGGATGAATGAAGGACATACTAGGTGGAAAGTCAAGTCTATAGGCCACCTCTCCCACTCGCTCAAGGATATCAAAAGGGCTAATATACCTAGGGATGAGATTGCCCTTTTTTCTAAATTGCACAACATCCTTCATAGGTAAATTTGTCAACCAAACCTGGTTTGCAAAGCTAAACCAACATATGTGTAAGAATCAGTGGTATAAAAAGAATAACCAAAAATAAGCCTTACAAAAATATATTTGGACAACATGTCATTTTTCTTGCCTAACATGTTCGACAGATCACTGAACTGATTCGACGATCAAAATTATTATTGTCTTTATTTACAAAACTCAGGATAAAAAACACTGTCACATTTGGTGACGGATGAGGAATTTGTCGATCCACTAAATTGATTTGGAGATCAATAGTACCATCGCTGGATATGATTGAATCCAAGATTAACAATCTATGACAAAGGGTGATGTGTGTGGCCTTTCAGTGGATCACCAAATATACTTCAGCGGTCGAAATGACTGTTACCAAAAGTTAACTAGCAATACAAATTTATCAAAATTTAATTTTTTACACACCAATAATAAAATGAGGGAAATTGCATAACACATGCCTTATTAATATATTTTTAAACACAGGCAAAAACCAATTTCTTCCTAACAATCACACCATGAACACGAATTTGACCAATGATGACTTTACCCTTAAGAAAGATGTCTTCCACTCCATCATTGGGTAAGTACTAGTCACATGATCAAATTCATGGGTTACTCAGACTTCACCCATAACACACGATATAAATAAACCCATAGAACGTGCATTCACATTAGTTTCGAAGAAATCAAGTTCATAATCCCAACGAAGGTGACATAAAAATTCAATTCAATCAAATTGGGATACAATAAGAACTATCAGAACAATTAGGATCCACAAACTTCATTCATACACTTGACCCATCACATATGCATAATTAATTTAACCAAAAATCATTGAAATGGAGAACCCAATTATCCATGTAAAAAATTGAATCCTAGGCTTCCACACATATCATTCCAACAACGCACCATGATTTTCAATGATTTTTCACATCACACAATGACCCAAATGATTCTGCAATCAAACTCAAGCAATACCAAGCCCAAGAATATCATAAAAATGAGGAAAAAGGTCCAAAGACATGTTGTAGTGATGATGCAAAGACAATGTGGGATTTTGTAGATGATAATGAAGTTCAGTCTGAATGAAAGTAATGAAAAATAAATACTAGAGTAGAGATGAGTTCATAGGAGTGAGGAGGATGAAAATTAAAAAGTAAAAGTTAAAGAGTACTTCAAGATAAAGTAAGTGGGTCTAATAGTGCAATTCGGTGACACCAATTTAAACTGCTGAAAACATTCGGTGATCCGCCGAATCTATTTGTGACTGTCTTTCCTTATGGGAACTTAAGGCTTTTTTGCTTAATCAAAAGATGATGACACTGTGTGTCACCTAACCAATTTGGTGATCCATCGAATTTGATAGAACCTCAAGTGGCATCAATTAGCCAAAAATGTGGTCAAATATAGGGTCACCATTTCTTCTCGGTGATCAACTGAATGATGAATTCCATCGGCTTTGGTACCCACTTCTGCACACCTGCACACACAACACCACATTTTCAAAACAACTAAAACATTAGGTTGCCTCCTAAGAAGTGCTTTATTTCACATTATGGCACGACGGAGTCCATTACAATTCACGATTCGTCCACATAAATGATATCAACCACCTAAACACCAAGTGATTTGCCAAAATACTTTTTCAACCGCTGCCCATTCACTTTAAATTTCTCACCCTTCAAGTTCTTAACCTCAACAACACCATTTTCAAGTACTTCACTAACTTTGAATGGACCCGACCATTTGGATTTCAACTAGCCCAGGAACAACTTCAACCTTGAATTGTATTGTAACATTGGGTCTTTAACATTCAACTCCCTGTTTAAGATCTTTACATTATTCCATGTTTTAATTTTCTCCTTGTACAAGGCTGGGCTTTCATAAGACCTCAATCTAAATTCATCCAACAAATAAAGTTGTGTGAGCCGAGAATCTATATCTTCATCAGGATCAAAGTTCAATCTCTTCAAGGCATAATGCTCAAGCTCTACCAGTAGATGACAAGATTTGCCAAACATAAGTTGGTACAATGACATTCCAATTGGGGCTTTGTACGTTGTGCGGTATGCCCACAATGCTTCATAAAGCTTACTTGTCGAATCACTTTATTCTCATTCACCATTTTCACAAGAATAACCTTCATCTCCTGATTTGACACTTTAACTTGGCCATTTGCTTGAGGATGATATGGAATTATCACTCGGTGCTTCATCCCATATTTACTCAATAACACACCAAATAATTAGTTGTAAAATATGAGCCTTAGTCAGAGATAATGGAACAAAGGGTACTGAAATGAGTGAGAATGTTCTTTATCAAAAAGGTCACCATACCCTTACCATCGTTAGATTGAAAAGAAATCACCTCTACCCATTTCGATACATAATCAACAACCAACAAGATGTATTGATTACCAAAAGAGCTCATCAAAGGTCCTATGAAACCAATCCTTCAAATAGAAAAAAAAAATCCAATTCAAGAATAGTGATAAGAAGGAACTCATGGTGTCTAGATATGTTACTTTGAAGTTGACACTTTGGACAAGCCTTAACAAACTTATGTGCATCCTTGTGAAGAGTGGGCTAATAATATCCATTTTGAAGAAACTTTGAGGCTATTTGAATCCTTCCATGATAACCTTCAGTTGGAGGTGAACGACACTCTTCCAATATAGCACCTATAGATGATTCCAAAATACACCTCTGGATCATGTTGTCGGCACACTCTTTAAATATGAAAGGCTCATCCCAAAAATATCATTTCACATAAAACAAGAACTTTCTTCACAGATGATGGTGGAAAGACTCCAAAATAATCCCACACACTAAATAATTGGCAATGTCTAGATACCATGGGCTGGAGTCA
>JBCEWC010010211.1:0-17892 GCA_038996855.1 Solanum aculeatissimum | reverse complement strand
TTTATTTTATTTTAAATAATTATTTTGAATTATTAAAAATTCGAAGAAGCTCGATGATTAATTTATGTCGTGGAGGGACAAAATTGGGTGTCAACAAACATGAATCGTGAAGGATATAAAAGTTGTTCAACATTTGAAGGTTAGTTTGGTCAACCAACATTTATATCCTTGCTTTTATACTTTTATAATAGTATAGATAGATAAACATGTATATGACTAATACCTTCATTTTGATGGTATTAGTAACATATAAGATTTAATATCATAGAACTAAACATGTAAAGACAAAAATACTCTTCAAATTCTTAAAAATCATTTTTTTTATTTTCTTGATTTTATGTTTTATATTTGTAGTTTTATACTAGTAAATTTATTAGCTTACAAATTTAATTTATTTGTGGGTTCATACAAACATAATATTAAAAAAAAATCATGTTAAATTTTTAAATTTTATTTATTTTTAGGCTCATATTTACATAATAAAAAAATATTTTGCCATGTTAATTTTTATTTAATAATTAATTTTTTTGAGAAATTTTGTTAATACAAATGTCAAGCAAAGTTCAACGACTTAGCTAGATAAATCATCAAAGTTGAGTGAGCTTTTAAGATATTAAGTCCATAGTAGAACTAGAACTTACAATTTTATGTGTAAGTGTAGATGGCTAACTCGATTTTATTATTATTTATTATTTTTTTAATTTTAAAAATAGATAGTCTATCTTTATTAAACTTATCAAATGACAATTATTTACCCGCAAATAATTAAAGTAAGAAAATAGAAAACATGATGATAAAATTAGTCTTGTCCTAGTTAATTAGAAGGTCATAAAAAAATTATACTATCTGGTAATTATCTATCTCGATTCAATTGCATAGAGTAGAAAATTTCATACCAATTTAAGATATAATTGAAAAGAATATTTGTGTAGAGTTACAAACCAAACATAAAATCAAGTACCAAACACTTGATAAAAAACTAATCCCTACGTTATCAGTCTTTGTAACAAATATATAATTTTCACATGATAAGTGGGGTATGAGAAGGATAGGACCTGCGGAAATGGAGGAACCATTTCTAGTAAATCCAACAAGGTTCCAAGAAAAATATGCCAACAAAATGTGGGAATATATCCATTCTCATTTTTATACGCAGGATAATCGACGAACAAGTTGTTTAATATATTTGCTTCCACCATACATTTCAATTCGTTACAAGTGAAACGCCCCGTACTAATTTTTCATTCAATAATTAGCTTTTATCTTACTAACCAAACCTTTAAACTTGGTATAACAGGGTTAAGAGTTGTAATTTGTAGTTCAGCCATATAAGATACCACATGCAAACAAACATTTCATATCCACACAAAAGGAGGATATATCAATATCCAAACACCAACCTTCAATTAAAATACCAACATTCAAGAAAACACAGGTAACAAAGCTCTAGAATAAAACGCTTTAGACATGGCAGCAACTTCAACATGCATGGCTTCAACCCATTTAAGCATGTTAAGTTGGACTGCAAAGGGAAACAATAAACAACTCAAAAGGAGAAATTTTTTCAGAGTTTCAGCACAGGAAGCACAAGTTGAAGAACTAAAAGTAGGAAAAGATGAAGAAGAAAAACAAGGAGAAGCAGCAATGAAGCCGCCAAGACCAGTAGAGACGCAAATAAATGTGGAGAGCAAGAACATGAGCAGAGAATATGGAGGACAATGGCTTAGTTCTGCCACTAGACATGTTAGAATATATGCAGCTTATATTGATCCTGAAACATTTGCTTTTGATCAAACACAAATGGATAAACTCACACTTCTGCTTGACCCTACTGATGAATTTGTATGGACTGATGACACTTGCACCAAAGTCTATTCTTACTTCCAAGAACTAGTTGATCACTATGAGGTGATGAAAACTTCTTTTCTATACAAACCTAATTATGTAACCAGTTTTATACTATTAGTAGTAACTATAGAGTAAATTCTAAAACTCCCAACCTTTTTACCTAAGCACTGTTGTATCAAAATGATTAGAAATAGAGATGCTTAACTCCAATATTTCACCTGGACCAGGGAGCTCCATTGACCGAATATACGCTTCGTCTGATAGGTTCAGACATAGAGCACTACATAAGAAAGCTTCTGTATACTGGAGAAATCCAATACAACATGAATGCAAGAGTTCTTAACTTCAGCATGGGGAAACCAAGAGTTGGGTTCAATTACAATGGCCAAATGGAAGATGTAAACCAGTAAATTCAGGTAAACAATGTTGACCATATAGAAATAATGAGTAGCGAGAAATGCAGTTATAAGAATGTATATGAAACTTTTACCTTTTCTGTCTGTCTTGAAAACTTTTCCCAAATGGATTGTTATCGACCAGTAATTGAAATATTAACCTTCTTCCAACAGTACAATGATATGACATGAGTTGCCCTTAAATAAGGAAATATGGTCAATGCAAATTCACATAGCCGACCCTAACTTATTCGGGACTGACGCATAATAATTGTTGTTGGTTTTCTTCCATCGCTTGTTTTTTATGGCACAAATTGATATTGGTGAATGGGAAAAAGTAACAACTTCTAGGAAGATCCAGGCATCGTCCGGAGACATTCTTCATCCTCCCAAGGCTGGAATGCATCTTGCCGAGTTAGATGCTGCAGATATTGAAACAAAATATTCTTTTAGTATAAGCCCCTAGCTTCTGCAGAACAAGAAACAATGTCAAAGATAATGGTGAATGCAAAAATTTCACGCTTTTATTTGAGATGAAAGGTCATAATTATCCCTTGGTCCTCGTTCTCATCCCGTTGGTCAATCTTTGTAATCACCGAACTTCCATTGGCTCAAACCTCATATATAAATCAGAATTTTGAATAAGATACATGGACACAGATTTTAAATCTGTCATCCATGCGGATCCTTGAAAATTTGGAGTCAGAAAAGTATATTTGAACAAGCCAAGTAGTGCTTCATGTTTTTTTGAGGTGAAAATGCAGCACTTCCATAATTTAGAGGCAAATGGCTGATAGGACAATAGCAACCGTTGTTTCGAGGAATCTGAGATAAACAAGTGGATTGGTGGGAAAAGGGTATTTCATAATGAGGTTTTCATTATGAAATGAGATTCAATTGCATAGTCACTGCAAGGAGCACGTTAAAGACAGAAAAAACTGAACATTCATTGAAGTCAATATATGGTAGGGAAATAGCCTTTACCTCTAACCAAAAGAAAAATCCACGCATGATGTTCAACTTTTTATCTTTGTTGTGATTGGTCCTTTTGATTGCCCGATTGACATCTGCATTTTAATTTTGACAATGAAAATATATTAATAATTTGTTGTTGATATGCAAGCACATCACTGATTAGGATATGAAGAGGTAAAAAAAATAGCAGAAATAAGAATATCAATAGTCTATATGGTAGTTGCAACTAGAGGGTTTGATATTCCCAAGAAATTCAAGTTGAAAGTGGTAATTTTTTCTCCTGTAACATAAACTATTGAAAGCTAATTGAGAACCCTACTCTCCATGTTGTAAAGACCACAAAACTTCAAAAATACCGCAATTAAATTGAAACACGTGTAACATAACACAAATGCTAAACAAAGCAGTTTACAAAAGCTTAAAACTATTCTAAGATTCTATGAGAATCAACTTGAATACATAGAAGCAAACCCTATTTATGCATCTCTATGTGCCATCCTGCTACATCCACAGCTCCTAATTATGGAACAACTCTTAATTGATTTTTCATTGCCTTCCTTGATCAATAGGATTTACAAACATGTGTCTTCATTCCTATTTCTTACCTTGTCAAGTAGACTCTCCACTTTACAGTGAGGATTTTAATTTGTTAACATAGAAAGATTAATTCTCACATAGAAGTTGTTTACAAACAAAAAAGAATACAACAACAACAAACCCAGTGTAGTACCATTAGCAGGGCCTGGGTATGGTACAACATATACATACCTTAACCTTACCTTGTAGAGGTAAAGAGGTTATTTTCGAAAGACTCTTAGCTCAAGTCACGCACATCAGAGTAGTTATAGGAAATATAGAACTAAAGTGGACATAAAAAAAATAGGAAAAGCATAACATAGCATTCAAAAAATAGGAGCAATAACAATAACCAACTAATTTGATAATTGAAGCACAATAAATACTCCCTAGTAACAAAAATTGTAAGACAGCAACTATGAGAAAGATGCTACTACTGGTATGACCGAGGAAGCAGGCATAATGCATCAAACTACCACCAAGCCTATCTCATCTGGAAATGGGATAACGCTCAACTACCTACTAACCTTCTACCCTAATCCGCGATCTCCATAACCTCTTATCTAAGGTCATGTACTTGGAAAGCTAGAGCTAAGCCATGTCCTGTCTAATCACCTCTCCCAACACTTCTTTGGCCTAATCCTATCTCTCCTAGAACACCCCAAGGCCAACCTCTCACACCTACTCATTGGAGCCACTGTGTACCTCCACTTCAAATGCCCGAAGCATCTGAGTCTTGCTTCCCTCATTTTGTCCATCACAGAGGTCACTCCCACCTTGTCCCGGATATCATCATTCGTAATCTTCTCTCTCATACTATGTACATACATCTACCTCAACATCCTCATTTTAGCCACTCTAATAGTTTGAACATGAGTTCTAAACTGGCCAACACTCTGCCTCATGCAAAACATAGTCTTACATAAAAATAGTATTCCCTTCAAATATCATCCTAGCATCAATACTTACTAAAATATCACATGCTCTCCAAAAATGTATAGAAAACAAGAAAATGTTGCACTCTGTTGAAAAGAGTTTTCAACTCCTTTAAGCACCTTTTTGTGTTTTACATGGTTCACATTAGCATCGAAGGAGCTATTTCCCATGTCTTAATTGCCTCTTCTTCCTCCAGAAATCCACTGTCCAAACAGAAAGGGCACACTTTTCCTGGCGCCTAGATAGCCAAACAGAGGAGTGAGAAAATTAAAGTTCTCCTATTACACTAACCTATTATAGAATGATTTTAAGGTGAAGCCATCTTTCTCTCTTTATTTCCTATCTCAAGGGAGTTCAATTCCTTGAGGATGAACGAGCAAGACTACAAGCCTTTCTCATTTCCATGTCTCTATCCATGAGTGAAACTTTTACTGCTTTAACAATCCAAGCAAACTACTAAGTTCACCGGATTCCTAATTTTTATGATGGTAGTGCTCATCTTGGACTTGGCCGTGCCTTTTGGGCTGGTCAGGCTCATGCAACACCAGCATCATTGATGAATGAAATGAAAATGAGATGATCACAAAGGAGGAGGAATACAGGAGTATTATGTGATAGAAAGATACCTACCAAAGTGAAGCAAATTTTATTAAATAGTTGCAAGACCAATGATGCTATATAAGTGTCCATATTGGACCTCTAAAGTCCAAGATTTCCACGAGATGAGTGTTGCAGAAGTGCATATATTAAGATGGGCATACTGTAATAAAGGATAAGATCAGATGAGAAATGATCACATTAAAAAAAGAGGTACAAACATCACACATAGAGGATAAGGGATGAGCATCGCTTAAAATGGTTTTATCATACATCCTACATCCTCCAAATGCAACCGTCGGTAGGTGTGGAATCATGAGGATTAAAGGTGTTTTGGATGAAGTTGGCTTAAAATCATAAGAAAGGAAATTATCTCAAAAAACCTATAATCCCTTAGAATCCATGCAAATTTAGCATAAAAAATAGAACATAATGGATGTAAAAGATTCAACCAACTTGTTGAGAACAAGGTTTAAAGTTAAGTTATGTTGGTACACAAGGAGTCTTTTTAATTTGTTTAGAGATTTTATATCAGCAAAAGATGAAGAGAACCTCCCAGTTTTTAATGAACCTCAAACTATTGAATATTGGAACAAAATCAGGTCCAGATGAAACGTGAATAGTTAGGATACATATAGCTGACTCCAACTGGCTCGGGATTGAGCCAAAATTGTTGTTTACCTAGATAATGGACAACAACCAACATAGTGTAATTCCACGAGTGGGGTGATGAAGTGCCATCGCGGAAACACAATATAGAGGAGGAAGCTGATTTATCTGATGCCTTGGTAGCAATGTATTCGGGAGAGGATCCTGCTCCATTACAAATTGATAATAGTGCATTGGAGGAGGATCTGGCCTTAAAAGCAACTACATGGATCCAATCAAACCTGTCCAAACCGAGTCATCAATCTGGAGTTGATTTCAAGGGGTGTGAAAAAAGAAACCTATGCTCTGTTGATGAAAGCCAAAGTAGAGAAGGAGATGAAAAAGGGGGAGGAACCAAAGGTCACACACAGCAATAGCATTGTCCCAAAAGAAGTTAGGAACTTGTTTTATTATATGAATTTCAAAGATGGGGAATCAAGGTCTAGTGGGAGGATTCTAACCAATGCTCATCACTGAGAGTTAGAATAATAACATTTCGGGGTGGCCTAGTGGTTTGGGCTTGAGACTTCCATGTTGGAGGTCTTGAGTTCGAAACCCCTTGCCAGTGAAAGCAAGGGTTTGCCTTCTGGGTCGGGCTCGTTGCACCAGGCTTTCCTAGTGCGGGTTACCTCTCTTGTGTGGTTTGCAAGCTATTGGGGGTTTACCCTGTGCACACCAAAGGGTAGCAGTTGCGGGTTCCCTTTGTCATACAAAAATGAGAGATAGAATTATATCTTGGAATGTAAGGGAATTGAATGGGGAGAGTAAAAGGGAGATAGTCAGGAAACTGATTCAACAATGGAGGGCAGATTTATATGTACTAGTGGAGACCAAAATAGATGGGTCTTTAGATAGCATGTTACAAAGTATATGGAATCACTGATGGGTGGGAGAAATTCATAAAGAAGCACAAGGGAGCAGTGGGGGTATACTAATTCTTTGGGATAAAAGAGCATGGAAAGGTGAATTAATGGGACTGCGAAGTAAGTGTATCATTGGCAAATTCACAGGTATTGAGGACAATTTAAGTTGGCCATTTGAGCGCAGTGTATGCAAACTGCAACAGAGTGGTTAGGAAAACACTGCGGCAAGAATAGTTATTAGACATAAGAAACAGTTTCAATGGGCCTTGGATAGTTTGTGGGGACTTTTAATGTCACCGTTTCCATCTGAGAGAACCAATTATTCCAAACCAAATAGAGCTATGACTGAATTCTCAGCCTGCATTGAAGACCTAGAGCTGGTGGATCCTCCTTTATTTGGAGGATGTTTCACCTGGAGAAGAGCAGAGGAGCATGGTTGTGCTTCTAGAATTGATAGATTCCTTTACTGCACTGAAAGGGGGGAAGCATTCTCTCACATCAAACAAATCAAATCTTCCTAAACCAGCCTCAGATCACAGCCCCATTCTTCTGACTTGTGGGAACTGGGGAGGAAAATGTCTTACTTTGAATTTGAGACTTGGTGGCGAGAAGTGGAAGATTTAAGGACAAGGTGAAAGAGTGGTAGGAATCTTTTACAGCGAATGGTAGAACTGGCTTTGTACTTGCTGAGAAGCTAAAAATGCTAAAAGCAAAGCTAAAGGAGTGGAGCAAAGATAATAGGGAAAATTGGAAACAGAGAAAAGAAAACATCCTGAAACAAATTTCTGATTGGGAAACCATTCAAGAACACAGGTCTCTCACAGATGATTAATTGTTGCAAAAGGCCAATTTGATCATGAATTTTGAAGAGGTAGCAGAAAAGGAAGAAATTGCAGGGAAGCAGAGGTCTAGAGTCCAATGGTTAAAACAGGGGGACAAGAATACAAAGTATTTCCAAAGAATTGCAACTTCCCATAAGAGATTCAACTGCTTGGAGCAATTAGAAGTGGATGGTACTACTATCCAAGATCGAGATAGTATCAAGGAGGCTGTGCAAAATTACTACAAAGACCTGCATAAGGAGAGTGAAAATTGGAGACCTGATTTTAGACTCCATGAGCCTTCAAGGATTACTGGTAAGGAACAGATGTGGTTGCAGAGATCCTTTGAGGAGGAAGAGACACTAGAGTGTTTGAATATGTATGCTAAGGAGAAATCACCAGGACCAGATGGCTTCCCAATGGTGTTTTTCCAGACTTTCTGGAACTTACTAAAGGAAGATATTATCAAGACCATCCAATATTTATTCAAATTAGGTCTTTGAGAAGAGCTTCAATGCAACATTCATTGTTCTAATCCCAAAGAAGCCTGGAGCCACAGAGCTAAAGAACTTCAAACCAATCAGCCTGGTCAGGGGTGTAGACAAGATTATTGCTAGATTATTGGTAGAGAGGCTAAAGAAAGTAATAGATAAATTGGTCAACAAACATCAGATGGCATTCATTAAGGAGAGACAAATAATGGATGCAGCACTTATAGCCAGTGAATGCATTGACTCAAGATTAAAGAGTGGGATCCCAGGCATAATGTGTAAGTTGGATATTCAGAAAACTTGTGATTGCGTGAATTGGGCTTTCTTACTGAATATTCTCAGGCAAATGGGGTTTGGAGACAGATGGGTGAAGTGGATAGAATACTGCAACAAAACAGTCAGGATCGTGTGCTTTTGAATGGAGAACCTGTTGGTTTTTCGCATCAGAAAGGGGTTTGAGACAAGGTGATCCCATCTCTCCTTTCCTGTTCATTCTGGCTATGGAAGGTTTTGACAGTGTGATGAAAATAGCAGCTCAATAGAGATGGATCAAAGGGTTCAAAGTTGGGGACAGTGTAAGGGCAGAGATGGAAGTCGGTCGTACGCAGATGACACCATCATCTTTGTAACCAGTGGCTGAATAAATAAGCTATATTAGAGTGATTCTTGTCTTGTTTGAAGCTGTAGGAGGGATGACAGTCAACTGGGAGAAGAGCAGTTTAATCTCAGCGAATGAGGTTCACCAGCTTCTAGATATGGCCAGCATCCTGGGATGCAGAACAGAGCATTTACCCACAACTTCTTTAGGCATGCCCTTTGGAAGCAAACATATGTCTTTAGACATTTGGGATGGCATCTTAGAATGTACAGAAAAGAAACTCTCCAGATGGAAGGCTTAGTACTCGTCCCTAGGTAGTAGACTGATCCTAATCAATTCTGTCCTAGATGCATTACCCACTAATGTGACATCCCTGTTCCCAATTCCATCAAAAGTTGTGGAGAAACTTGGTAAGTTTAGAAGAGATTTTCTTTGGCATGGAAACAAAGAAGGGAAGGGTTACTGCCTTGTTAACTGGAAGTAGTAATGCTAAATAAAGGAAGAGGGGGATTGGGGATCAGAAATCTCAGATTGCAGAGTGCGAGTTAACTGATCAAGTGGCTATGGAGATACACTAAAGAGGAAAGGGATTTATGGAGAAAAGTAATTGTGACAAAGTTTGGTGAACTTAATCCATGGTGTTCCAACATTGTATCTGATTCTTCTGGTGTAGGAATTTGGAGAACAGTCAGAAATTTATAACCATTGATGAAAGTCAATCTTAGCCTTAAGATAAGCAATGGAAATAAGACAATTTGGCATGACGGAAGGATCGATCAACCACCACTCAAGGAGCAGTTTCCGGATCTTTTTCAGATCTGTAGAAACACTGAGGCTAGGGTGAGTGAGTGCTGGTCAGTACAGGGATGGGACATATCCTTCAGAAGAATGCTAAATGATTGGGAGTCTGGAAAAGTATCATTCCCATCAAGGTAAAATGCTTTACTTGATTAGTGATTAAGAGGACATGTCTAACTCAATAAGTTCAGCAGAAGAAAGGAAGACAGCTCACTCCCAGGTGCTTTCTGTGTAACACTACAGGGGAGACAAACAAGCATCTTTTCCTACATTGCAGCTCCACCACTCAGTTGTGGAATCTTTTCCTCAACATGACAGGTTACAGTTGGACAATGCAAGAGCACACACTGTATCTACTGAGTTGCTGGATTAGGAGGGGAAGTAGCAAGAGCTAGAAGAAATGGTGGAGACTAGTTCCATCACGCATATGGTGGTCAGTACGGTTGGAAAGAAATGGTAGATGTTTTAAAGATAGGTCCAATTTCATTCATAAAGTGAAATGAAATTGCATTGTGTCCTTACCTTTTTAGGAGTAAACATTGCTTAGTTGATGTAGATCAGATGTACACTAATTAGGAGACTTGTAATTGATAATATTCCTTTTTGGAGGTTGTCAGCATGCCCTTAAAAAGAATTCCACAAGTGGGGTTTGGGGGGGATGAACACAAACCTTACTTCTACCTTTGTGGGGTAGGGAGGTTGTTTCTGACAGACCCTTGATTTAAAAGAAATGTTACCAAAGCAAGATCGCAAGAAAAATATTACCACCAAATAATACAAAGCAAATGATGCAACAAATAGTACCACATAAAAGAAAAACAAACTATGCAATTACTAAATAATACTACCAATAGTGAGATGAGACAGAAGAGGCTAGCCCCTATATCTCCCACATAAAGTGCGACAACAACTGGCTACCTATTAACCTTCGACCCTAATCCTCGACCTCCATTCCTTTTTATCTATGGTCATGTCCTCAATAATTTGAATCTATATGAAGTCTTGTCTAGTCACTTCTCTCAGTCTTTTTTTTTTAATTGGCAATTGTATTCTTCAGCATTAATGATATGTTGGAGACCTCCAAAAAGATGCTGAACAAAGAGTAAAACACAAAGCTAATTACAATGAACCCAGCAAATTTACTAACTGTTCTGCTTCTTTTACAAGTTCCTCTTTACACCAAAAATAAAAGGAGACAATACATTTCTAGATGAAATTTGTTTTAGAGCTTGCTTAGATGGGGACTTATTTTTGTCTTTTTTGGCTTAAAAACAAGTGTTTATAAGCACTTCTAATTTAAACAAACACTCCACTTACAAACTATTCAGCTTAAAAGCACTTAAAATAAGCTAATGCAAACAGGCTCTTATTCTCAAAACATCTTCCATTCCTCTCCCTCCTTATTGTCCATCAAATACAAGCTAGGATCATTCTCCACCACTTTTTTCTGACTTTTGCTTCCCCTTCTCCTGAACCAGCAACTAAGTAAGCCAGTGGTGTGTTCTGGCATAGTCCAATTATTATCTGTGAGTTTCAAAAATAGGGACCAAAGCAGGGTTGTGACTCTGCAAAGTAGAAAAAGGTGGTTTTGGTCTCATCGGTCTCATTGCAGAGAATACATCTAGACACGATTTGTTGTTCCTTCTTCTTCAGTACTTTTTGTGTGAGACATGCTCTTTTAGACACCAACCATACAAAGAATTGACCTTGGTTGGTGCCTCACTTGTCCAAACCTGTCTCCATTTAGTCAATCCAGATCCTTGATGCAGTCCCACTTCTTTCTTTTACAGTTTGTTTACAGAGAATCTTCCATCCTCAATGTGTCTCCACTTGATGTATCAGCCATTGTGGAGAGAACTTTGAAGTCATTGAGCACCTGTAGAAATTCTGCCACTTTACTTGTTTCTCAATCATTCAATTCCTCCTAAAGGAAATATCCCACCCACTGGACCAACTTTCTGCTATATTGATATCAGAGTTGCTACAAAAAGAGAACCGGTCAGGAAAAGCCTGCATAAGGGTCTCCTGGCCTATCCAGACATCCTTCCAGAAAAAAATTCTAGTCCCATTGCGTACTTTGAGCTTCATGTTTCCTGCAAGCTTGTTTTAGAGAGGTCCAATTGATCTCCAAACCGAGACTCCATAATGTATGGTGGCTTCATTGGAGCACCATTCAGTGCCTTGACCATACTTGCATTGTATAACTTCTTTCCACAAAGATTAATCTTCCTTCACGTATCTCCATAGCCATTCCATCAAGAGGCATTAGTTTTGAATCTTCAGGTTCCTCACTCCTAGTACCCCTAGTGATTTTGGAAGTTGGACTGTTCATCAATTCACCAAATAATACCCCTTCCCTTCCTTTTTGACAAACCATAGGAACTCTCTTCTCAGTCTATCCAGTTCATCAAAACCTTTGCAGGTGGAGGGAACAAGGACATGACATAATCTAAAACTGCATTATCAATGTGTGTCTGCCCCCAAGTAAAAGATATTGTGATTTCCATATGGCTAACTTCTTTGCTGATCCCTGGATTATCCCATCCCATATTAGCAATTTTTTATGTTTACCACCTAGTGGCATGCCCAAATAGGTGGTAGGCAATTTCTCTATGCTGCAGCCTAGAATATTTGCATTTTAAAAAAAAAAATTAGTAAATACTTCCTCAGCATCGAGGACATGCTGGACATCATAAAAAAGTGTAGGATAAAAAAACAAATAGAGAAGAAGATACTTACAGAAATCTTAATAAATCTACAAGATGATCTATATCGTCTAAACCTACTTCTTTACACCAAAAGTAGAACGAGATTATACAATTTCATTCAACTTTCTGAATGGAATTGGATCTATCTTCATAACACCTCAAACTGTCCACCAGATGCATTGTGGTATGATCCTCCACCACTTCTTTTGACTTTTGCTGCCTCCTCTTTTTCATCCAGTAGCTAAGCAAATGTGCAGTATGCTCCGGCATAGTCCAACTTGTCTTTATTATGTTGAGAAATAGAGACCAAAGTTGTATTGTAAAAGTGCAGCGTAAAAATAGATGACTATTTATTTCATTTGTCTCATTGCATAAGAAGCACCTGGAAACTATGATGGCCCCTTTATTCTTCAAAACTTCTTGTGTCCGGCGTGCTCTTTTAATCACCAACCAAGTAAAGCATTTCACCTTAATTGGGGCTGGACTCTTCCATGTGTTCTCCATATTTTTGGTAGCCCTCTATACTGAACGTATAGCATTCCCTCATGCTTGGCGCCAATGAGGTTTTTATTTGAGAGAAAAAAGAGACTATGCCTTCGTCATATGAATACTAAGTAATAATAGCATGGCACTTCGAATTCAATATGAGAAATTTTTGTATTGTTTTTTTTCCAAAACATTAGATTTTGTATCAAGAGAATAGTGTGAGATAAGGGGTCTTCACCCTTTTTTCCTTTTATAAATCCTTTTAACAGAGAAATGCCCATCAATATTGTGTTTCCATCTTAATGTACCTGGTTCAGCAGCTACTGCTACTGAAGTCATCAATCCTACTTGGCAAATCAGCTACTCTATCAATCTCTCAATCATTTAGCAATCTCCGGAAGGATAAGATCCATCCCATTGCAATCCAAGTATCGTAAATGACACCATCCGAGTTGTTGCTTAAAATAAACAGGTCTGGGAAAATCTCCATTAATGGTCTTTGCTCCTTCCAAGCATCATTCCAGAATTTTATTCTTTTCCCATCTCCAACTATCTTCTGCAAATCCTTTCCAAATTGGGCTATAGGGCTCTAATGGTGTTCCAGATTCGAACCCGATAAGTATCAGTGCTCACATTAGTACACCCTGGGTTGAGTTCACCAAACTTGTGTCTAATCACCTCCCTCCATACTGCATGATCCTCCTTATTGTATCTCCAGAGCCATTTCATCAATAAACTATTGTTCTGTGCTCTTAGATTTCTGATGCCCAAACCACCTTGCTCTCTACTGCGCATTGTTGTCTATTAATTGACTAGTTTGTATCCTTTGCCCTCTTTACACCCATGGCACAAGAAATCCCTCCTACGTCTGTCCAACTTTTTCATAACTTTGGAAGGTAGGAGAAACAGAGACTTTACATACGTAGGAAGTGCATCAAGTACAAAGTTAACAAGAATGAGCCTCCCTCCCAATGATATGTACTGTGCCTTCCACCTAGCCAACCTTTTTTCAGATTTCTTTATTATTCTATCCCAAATTTCCCCTGTTTTGTGTTCACTGCCCGGAGGCATACCAAGGTATGTTATGGCCATATTCTCCACTTTGTATCCTAAAATGATAGCAGGATTTTGGATGTTTAGCACCTCCTTTATTGGGAACAAACTAATTTTTCCCTAGTTTACTTTCAAGCCAGAAGAAGCTTCAAAAATAGCCAAAATCATTCTGATGTAACCTATTTGTTCGACCTTTGGCTCACAAAAGACCACCGTGTCATCTGCATACTGTAGGTGACATACCTCCATTATTTCCCCCTGATATCTCTGGTCTCAAACCCTTTAACCCATCTATTCTGTAATGCTATCCTCATCATGCTATCAAATCCCTCCATTGCTAGTATAAACAAGAAAGGAGACAGGGTGTCTAAGACCCCTTTCAGAACCAAAAAAAACCTATAGGTTCCCCATTGACCAAAACAGAGAACTTGACAGTTTTAATGCAAAAGTCAATCCATTTCTCACCAAAGCCCATTTGTCTGAGAGTATTCAGCAAGAATCTCCAGTTGACATGATCATACGCTTTTTCTATGTCTAGCTTACAACGACACCTGCTTCTTCCCCTTACAACGACACCTGCTTCTTCCATTTAAGTCTTGAGTCCACACACTCACTAGCAATTAGGGTGGCATCCATGGTCTGTCTTCCTTTATAAATGCCATCAGATACTTGTTAACTAAACTGTTAACCACCTTCTTGAGTATTTCGGCTAGTATCCTTGCCACAATCTTATACATTCCACCTATGAGACTTAGGTCTGAAATCTTTCAACTCTGAAGCTCCTTCCTTCTTTGGGATCAAGGCTATCAATGTTGCATTGAAGCTTTTCTCAAATTTTTGATATTCATAAAAATATTGGAAAGTCTTCAGGATGTCCTCCTTCATAAATACGAAGAAAGACAGAAAAAAGGACATAGGGCCAACAGGCCCTGGTGCCTTCTCCATAGCACACAATTTAATGCCTTATAAGATTTCATCCTCTTCAAATTGTCTTTGTAGTTCTTGTTCTTCTGCATGTAACTTCATGTAACACTAATTCTTGTCTCCACTCTTCTGTTCCTTGTACAAGTTCTTGTAGTAATTTTGTATAGCTTCTTTGATCTCCTCTGGATCTGTCACCTCCATACCATCCACTTCAGATTATCTATGGAGTTTACCCTTTTGTGAGTTGTAGGTATCCTATGGAAGTATTTTGTATTTTTTGTCTCGTTGTTTCAACCATTGTATCCTTGATCTTTGTGTCCAAGCTATCTCTTCATTTCTTGCGACTTCTTCAAACTCTATAGCTAAGTTTGATTTCTGCAAGGCCTCATCATCTGTGAGAGCTCTTTTCTTCTTGGATTGCCTCCAAGGCTGCCAACTGGTTTAAAATGTCACCCTTTCTTTGTTTCCAATTGCCCCTGTTATTCCTACTTCAATCTTTTAACTTTTCTTTTAGCATCTTCAGTTTCTCAGCAACTTCTGCAAAATTTTGCATTTGCACTACCTCCTCAGTGGGGAAAAGACTGCTTTCCTCTGGTTGACCCTAAGCCCAGATACTGCCTCCAGTATCACAAATATTGCCCTGATGTATCGTATCTGTTCCTCCTTTGCTTCACAAAAATCACACTGTCATCAACATACAAGAGCTGACAAATCTCCTTACTCAGGCATGTTTTATTGCTGACTTCAGAGTCCCTTATCCATCTATTTTGTGTAGCTACCTTCAGCATGTTGTTCAGTCCTTCCATGATTAAAATGAATAGGAAAGGAGAGAAGGGATCTCCCTGTCTCCAGTCCCTCTCAAAGGGGAAAAACCCACAGGAACTTGACAGTTTTAATATAAAAATCTAATCATTTAAGCCATTTGTCCCCAAATCCCATCTGTCTTAAGATGCTCAGAAGGAATCCCTAGATTGCATGATCATAGGCCTTTTCCAAGTCGAGTTTGCACGTGATGCCTGCTTCTCACCTCTCATTCTGGTATACACAAATTCACTTGCTATTAAAGTAGCATCCATGTCTATTGAAATGACTTCCTATGAATAGATTCTCACTGAGTGGGTTACCTCTCACCATCTCATCCAAATCCTCCCAAAAGCACTTCTTGTACTCCCCATCCAAGCCTGCTTGCATACATATTTTTTTAGTTATATAAGAAGAAATCACATCCTATTAATAGATTCTCATCCAACAATTCTGAGTACACTACTTCAGGAGACCTTTTCGTTTTTTCAGCATTTCTAGAACACCCATGAGATTCCAGAGCATGATGGATTGTTAAGATAGATCATTGATTGCTCTTCGTAAGAATGTCATTTTTGTCTGCTATTCTTCATAAAGTATGCACTACTCTTATTTCCTTTTTCTTGGCTCTATCACTTAAATCAAGAAGCCAAGTGAAACAAACAGAATCTGCAAATGGCAGTTCCTTCTCTTCCATGACAAATAATAACTCCAAAAGGGCATTAGAAAACCTAATCCAGTCACTTAAAAGACAATTGACAGCAAGTATATTCTAAATGTCCAAAATGACCCTACAAGCTGAATACCCAATTTAAATTATGATTTCTTTCTTATGTCCATACCATGAAATCACCCTACATCAATAAGTACGTGGCTTGGTTCTAGGATGTCAATTTACTAAAGTTAATGTACCCAAGATGAGGAGGTAACACGTAATTAGAACGAAAATAATTGGTTGCCTACACTGAAATGCAACTTAGTGAGGAGAATTGCCCTCCATGAGCTTTTCTGTGCTTTAGGGTTTAACTGAAGCTTTGACAACATTGATTTGAATGAGAAACTATTTTGATTATCGATGAGTTGATGACCTTTGTTAGAATAGGAATAGGTAAATACAATCCTACGTACAATAGAAATAGGAATAACAATAGTATATAGAATCTTACTTGGAAAAGGATTGTATTATAGTATCCTAGTTGGAAAAGGAGTCTAATATAGTATCTATAAATAGGGTCTCAATGTAATAATGTAGACAACAATTCAATAGTCTTTTTGTCCAATATTTCTCACATGGTATTAGAGCTTCTCCGGTCCTAGTAGAAAATTAAAGAGCTTCCGTTGTTGGCAGGCGGCTATGACCCATATATGTTGCATGTCTAGCCAATGGTTATGTTAACAAAAGTAGGGTAGTATGATTCTCATATTCAAGGGAAGAAAACTCAGTCAAAGAGGTCATTGTGCATCATTTCTCCGTGACTTTCTAGGGTTGTTTTGTGTCAACCCCACATCTATCAATGTTTGTGTAGCAGTGTGCCATCATTCCGGTGACTACTTTATTATATCTAATTTGTGTAGCACCGTGTCATCTTTTCGGTGACTACTTTTTCATATTTATCATGTGTAGCACCGTGCCATCTTTCCGGTGACTACTTTCTCATATTTGATTTGTGTAGCACCATGCATCTCTCCGGACTACTTCTCATATTCAATTTGTGTAGTACCGTGAATTTTTTGAACTACTTTCTCATATCTGAGTTGCATAGCATTATGTCTTTTTGGTGACTCGGATCTGATTTGAGCAGTTCCATGCGTCTTTTCGGTGACTCCTCAAATCTAATTTGTGTAGGGTGTACCATCATTCTGACCCTACCCATATAATTTTACATTTTAGTAGGGTTGTGCCGTCATTCCGACTCTCCCCATATCATTCTCTCTCTCAGTAGAGTCATGTCATCATTCCAACCCTACCCATATAATTTTATTTCTCTATTTATGACCACATTCAACCATCAAATTTAACAATTCGGCACATGAGTAAGTTCCGACCAGTTTTAAAGTGACTTTCTTGGAGCAATTTTGAGATGATCCATATGGTCATTCTCCATTGACCTTTTGATCAGTTGAACATTAAGAATGCTTTTCTCCGTGATCATCTCAAGGAAGAAATCTATATGGAGCAACCACCTGATTTTGTTGCTCAGGGGAAGTTTGGTAGCCTTGTATTTCGTTTGTGTAAGTCACTCTGTGGTATGAAACATTCTGAGTCTGATTTGGGAGGTTCAACACAGTAATTCAAAAACTTATCACATTGTGTTTTATCGACATTGTGCATCAAATCCAGTATTTCATGAGAAGACTAAGCACACTAAGATTG
>JBCEWC010010210.1:0-17894 GCA_038996855.1 Solanum aculeatissimum | reverse complement strand
CAATCTTCTTCCCCAATTTCTACAAGCTAGCTTTAATGGAGGTCAAGAGAGCCTTAAGATTTCAAGAGAGAGTGTAGGGGAGTTCTAATGGAAGAAATAGGGTTTGGGGGATGATTAAGGGGCTTAGGATACTTTAAGGGACTAAAAGGGGGCTTAGGGAAATATTAAATCACGAAAATACCATTAATAAACCGGAACCTTTCACTGAAAAACAACACCCAAACGGAAGCTACAATGGCGTCAAATGGCCACACGGGCCGTGCAACGTGCCTTCAAGTTGTACTTAGCCAATATTTCCATACGAAATCTCGGAGGGCTTACTGTCACGTTTGACGAGCAGCCAAATGGACCGTATAAGGTGAGACAACCCATTTAACCTACCGTCTAACCTCACTTAACCCCAAAAACATCAACCAAGACATGACTTAGCCACTGCCTCACTTAACGAGGCAATGAACGGACCGTCAAATGCCAAACGACCCATTAAGGGTCCCGTCAACCCACACTTAGTTTTGGGGTGGTTCCAAGACACCCCAAGCTCACTGGAACATCACACGACATCCTATACAGACCTTTTAAAGTTTAACGGTTCGTGTAAATGTCCTTGGCCATTTCTTTGAGCCTATCTCCAATGGCTTCTGAAATTTAGATAGTCTCACTGTTTGGGCCATATCGCCCTCATCCGATATCAAAATTGAGTGAAACCTCTTTTGTTGCAAAGATAACTCAAATAGCTTCAATTTTATATAAGGTATATTACATGGTTCATCCCACATCAAACGTTATGACTATTTGAAGTTGACTCTCAAAATTGTCCCTCTAGGCCACTTTCTATCCCAATTTGCATTTGGCCACTTAAACTCAACCCATGGCCACCAAAGCTAATACATGGCTTGTAATACATCATAGAATGTAAATCATAAATGGATTTCGAAAATTTTTGGGTTGGTACACCTTATTCATTTGTTGACAATTCACACACATCCGAAGTGAACCATTCTTCTTCCACATAAACAATATGGGAGCACCCCATGGCAATATACCAGGTCTTATGAATCCTTTTTCAATCAAATCTCTTGGTTGTTCTTTCAATTCTTTCAACTTTGACAGGGCTATTCCATATGGAGGTATGGAGATAGGTTGAGTATCGAGTAGAAGATCAATGCCAAAGTCAATTTTTCTTTTGAGATAAATATCGGGAAAGTCATCGAGAAATTTATTAACTATAGAGACCGAATGATGAGTAGGAACTTCGGACTCAACATCCGTAACTCGGACAAGATGATATAAGCACCCCTTAGAAATTATTTTTCTAGCCTTTACATATGAAATGAATTTACCCATAACCACCAACTTTATTCCTTTCCACTTAAGAATGGGTTCATTAGGGACTTAGAATTTTACCCTACAAGTTCTACAATCGATAGAGGCATATGATGCATATAACCAATTCAATACTAAAAATAACATCAAAATCGATCATGTCTAGTTCAAAAATATAATAAGAAAAGACTCTATGCAAGACCAATATGGGATAAGTTTTATAGATTTTCTTTGCCAAAACTTACTCACCAATTGGAGTATAGACCGTATAAGGCTCTAACAAGATTTCGGGAGACACATCAAACTTTATGGCAAGGTAAGGAGTGAAACAAAATATATTTGCAGCAAGGAAAAGTATAGAATACACATCAAGATCAAAGACCTTTAACATACTCGTAACCATATTAGGAGATTCCTCCACGTTGTACTTAGCATGCAAAACATAAAACCAATTGCCATGTGGACCACCTCTTGTTGAGCTTAGGCACCTTGTTGAACTTGTTCTCTTTAAACCACCTAACCTTGAGGACGCCCTTCTATCAATTTAGTAGCAACACTAGGACACTCAGAGATCTTGTGCCCCATCTTCCCATAATTAAAACAAGCACCCGTGCCTCTCAAGAAATCACCAATATAACTTCTCCCACACTTTGGACACTTTGGAAGTGTAGCACTACTAGCCGTAGCACCTTCACCTTTAACCTTAGGGGTAGGAAACCTATCCATATGAAACCTTGGAGTAGTACCCTTGGATGACCCTTTGAGTTTTTGGAAATAGCCACCACTGCTGGACATAACCATAGAGAACCCAGTTTAAAAATGAGCCTTCTTGGATTCCCTCATCATCACCTTATGAAGCTTCTCACTCTCAATTTTCTCGGCATGTGTCATAAGCTAAGAAATATTCATCTTTTTTATAAGCATCACAATTTTACACTCCATTTTTACCAAGTCAAATGCACCCAAAATAAACTTGTACATGTGGGCTCTAGGATTGGCCACCAAAAAAGGAGCATACTTGGTCAATTTCTTGAACTTGAGGGCATATACTCTCATACTCATACCACCTTGATTAAGATTCATGAATTCCATCACTTTGGCTTCTCTTAGTTCAAGTAGGAAGAAATAATTAAGAAAAATGGCCTTGAACACCTCCCATCCAATAGGACCCTCATTAACTCTCACGAACTTCTATTATGTGAACCAAACTTGAGCAACTACCTTGAGTTGGTAGTCCACCAACTATGCCTGGTCCTCAAACGTTACACCCATAATCTCCACTACTTTGTAAACCTCATCAATGAACTCTTGTGGATCTTCGTCCACCATGGAAACATAGAACTTCTGAGGATTCATTCTTGCAAAGTCTTTTACCATTAAGGCTAGAGTAGGAGCATTAGGAATAATGGTGGCATGATTAGATTGAGTATACATATCTTGGTCCAATATAGTGATGGAGGTCCAAAACTCCTCATTGGTCACTTGATTGGCTAGAGCAACTTATGGAACTTGAGGAGTCAGTGGAGCTTGGTCTTTATTAGCACCAACTCCTCTTTGAAACGGAGCATGTCTTAGAGGCATTCTCTGAATATTTCAAAGGAAAACCATTAGAGGAAAAGAGCCTTAAGTCACAACTTAGAGAACAACATAGATCACAAAGAAGTAAAGGTTTTCTAAACATCTCATAGCCTTCTATTCATGGATGTGGCATGCTTCACACTTATGAATAAGACTCTACTAGATGCGACATGTTAAACTCCCTAAGATGCTTTCAAACCTTGAGGTCTCATACCAAGTTTACCATAACTCGAACCTAGGACCTAGTCATGACAAGAGGAATGCAAAACTCGAAGGCACCCTATCCAAGCCCCTTGATCATATCATAATCATACATAAGGTAAATAAGTAATTGCATGAATAAGCAAGCAAAAGCATAAACATTAAAGCAAACTAATAGTAAAGCTAAGAATTTCCCTATAAAGGGATTACATCATCTTCATGTTCAATCATATCTCTAAATAGTAAAAATCTTGGTGTGCTCTAGAATATACTACTAGCTTACCCTCAATTAAAGGAAAACAAGTACAAAAGTATCAACGTAGCATCAAAAAATAAGAAAGTAATGGTTTGTCCCCAAAGAATGGGAACTCACTAAGTCTTCAAAAGCATATCTTTGAGTCTAGCCACAATAATGAGGTGTATGAGTGTCATCGCCCATCCTTACATGGTTAGATTATGTAGGAAAAGAGTATGTGTTAATATGTTGGAATGTACTAAGTATGAAAGCATGCAATGCATCAAGAAATATCATAACATATCAATTGAATAAGGTCAAGATATGAATGAGCAATGCATCTTTAAAATCATGAAAGAAGTATCTTAAAAGCTTTCAGAACCTACTAGACATTCATATGTGGGAATAGGAACATAACCAACAATAAGACCATATAGACTATTACATGGAATCCCAATGTTCCCTCTACATAAAGAAAAGAGGAGCCTACTTACCAAGGTAGACTCAACCCCACCCTGTGGGCTCTATCCCAGTATGATGAGTGTCACATATATGTGGACCCTATCCTATGAGCTTAACTCTAGCTCACTGGGTGTCCTAAGTTTGTGGATCCACTAACTTAATACCTTGTAGGTACATAATCACAATTTTGTGATGGCACCTAGTTATGAGATTAGGATTTATATAAGGATCCTTAGGATTAGTCTCCCTCACTTAAGCTCATTCGGTGCTAAGTCAAATCCCACAGAATACATAATTATGCAACATGTACAAAGTCATTAACATAATTCATAGCTCATAAAAATGATACTTACATAACTTTCAAGTAAAATATTTCATGTCATAGGAATAGACCATCTACATAAGTACATAAAGTATGGGTATACGCCCCATCTTGTAGTCATTGCATAACATTAGGGTCTTAGGTCACCCTCACAATCATGAACATAAACATACTTGCCTAGTCAAATTTTTATTTATTAATCATAGTTCAACATTGAAATTAGGAAAAATATGAGTTCATAGATAATTAATTCAAAATCATGGAATTGAATAAAAATCATGAAAGTTCAATGCAATTGAAATCAAATTGAACCAATTAGTAAAAGAACCCATGTTAGTTTCATAAGCCCTCATCATCATATATTTTAATTATTTCCTTGAAAATCGTACAATTCATGTATATCATCATAATTCATTTATATTTATGTAATTTAATGATGGATTAATCATAACTCAAGCAATTGAATTAAAACCATGAATACCCTTAAAATTGATGATTGAACTTTGAAAGAAAAAGTGAGTTTGGATTGGGCTCCATGGATAAAATAGGTCCATGGATGAAGCCCTACATACTTTAAGGAAGAACTCAAAAATCTAGAAGAACTTGACCTTGATTTCTTCAGAGAATTGGAGCCCTACTGCTTCAATGGTGAAGTCCTTTTGCTAGAATATGTCCATGGATGAAGCCCTACATACTTTGAGGAAGAACTCAAAAATCTAGAAGAACTTGACCTTGAGTTCTTGAGAGTATTGGAGCCCTACTACTTCAATGGTGGAGTCCTTTTGATACAATAGACTTAGGAATTTATGGAGAGAGTTTGAGAGTGAATGAAATTGAATGAGAATTAATCTTATTTAAGGTGGTTAAGGTGGTTACTAGGGTGAAAATGATATAGTTTAGGGGTTAAAATTGACCAAAAGGTCCTTTATTAAAAACTTGTCAGACTCATCCATAGTAGGGTCTATAAGTCGTAAAATGAACTATGACTTGTAAAACCATGGTTTCGTCCATTTACTCTTATTGGCCTCTAAAAATTAGTCTCTAAACTCCAACCACAAAACCTCTTCTATGACCCTTAGTTATTTTTACGGGTCACAATTTTCCCTTCTAAAAATCCCTCAAGACTTAGATAATATTTCACTTCAATGGCCATAACTATGACCCTATTTATAGTTCGTAAGACAGACTATAGTTCGTAAGGATTCCTCATAATATTCTCTTGCACTTGGCTAATTTTTCAACCTCCAAGGCCCCATTTATGACTCATATTTATGGGCTATAATTCTAAACATGGCTTATACTATGGCATTCGTACATTGACTTCCAGGTTCTAAAATTTTATTAAGCTTACTTTCTCATCTACAAGATGTAAGACCCCATATGTAGAAAGGTGTAAAAGTGCCAAAAGTGAAATCTAGAAGTTTTCTAAGTATAAGTGAGTTTTATAGAAGGATCTATGGGTCGTAGCTTATGCTCGTGAAATGATGGCCAGACTTGGTGAAAACATTGATTTCTAAAGTTGGGAGTACGAGATACCCGACGAGGTATTGACTGACGATTTGTATGTCATTTCATGGGTTGATAATCAGAGGGAGTTTCTTAGGATTAAATAATGTTACCTGATGAGACTTTTCTCATGACCCATAGACCGTAATCAGGGTCTCCTAGTCCTATCCGACAGGTTTTTATAAGAAGAAAATTTGACCATTCCTAATATTATATGCCTATACCACATCGTTTTAACCCCCAAATGACCCTTTATCAGCGATATACAACCTTAATCTCCCCCATTCTTCTTTATTCAAAATATTCCTAGGTCTAAACCTCTCCAAAATACTCTCAAGTTATTCAAGGCTTTCAAGAGAAGATACCAAGTTAACGTTTTGGTTTTCTATTACTCTTCGACAATATTTTCATCCCCAATCACACCAAGGTATGTGGGTTTTGATTTGTGGAGTCCTTTTCTCCACAAAGCTCAACCATTCCTTTTCATAATCTATTTTCAAGTTATTAATACTTATAGAAATATTATGAGCTCTTGAATATGTTGATATTTATGGAGAAATTTATACCACTCTACCTTTGTACACTATTTTGCATTGAAATGCCATGTAAATCTATCATTTAAGTGAGGCTCTCATGATACCCTGACTAAGCACTACTTTTTATGCAATGGTGGGTTATTTGGAGGATTTGTGAAGGATTTTATCTATTTTCCTTATGTCCTAACAATCTTGGAATTTGTATGATTTTGAGCCTATGCATATACCCAACATATTTTGACTAAAGATGTTTTCCAAGCATCCTATGTTGATAAAGGTCGTATGGCAAGATATGTGAACTATGAATATGGTGGAAGTTAAAAAGGGCTATTATGTATGCTATGAGCTATGAAAATATTATGTTGGTTATATTGATATGAAGCCCTATCTTTAATAATTTGAAGCTTTGGTTTTGATGAGGTACTCTTTGATATTATTGAGCTATTATGCATATTATGACTACGACTATGTTTTGAGTATTCTTTGGGGATTGTGAACTAGCACCTAGAGGACCTTGGCAGGTAGCCATTGTCACTTAAATATGTTTCTACCATAGGTTTGTGAATTGCTTATGTCATGACTAATCGAAAAGGTGGAGTTACCATCAGGAACATGTCACTTAATATCCGACAAGGGTGGTGATCACATAAGGCTTGAACTTTTTATTATTCAAAATGGGTGGTATACCAGTACGACCCTTATCTTATGATTAATAAAAAATGGTGGAGTTCCCGTAAGGTAACTAAAAATGGTATTATTCTCGTAAGGTGGTTGTGAAGCACATTCCAAATAGAGGAGGTTATCGTAAGGTGAGTGTTTGGTCAACCTTGGCAAAGTAGACCACTCCTTCATCCGGTGTGTAGTGAACTGATGTGTTGCTAAAATATAATACTTTTGATGCTTAAAACTTAGAATTTTGTGTGTTCTCAAAGCGATGTTAGTGGATTTGATGTTCTTTTATGTTTATTTTATAGGATTACAGGATTCAGTGTGATTTTGGGCAAGGTGCTACAGGATTGCAGTTTTTGATGATTTACGAACAACTCTATGGGTCATGGTTTATTTCACGAGACATAGGTTGGTTTCGTGAACGAGTTCTAGTGAAGGGCCAATTTTTAGAAGTTGCATCCATGTCCTATTAGACGAGCCATAGGATATTGCACGAGTCATGGATTAGTGTAGTGCCTGGAGGATCAAATTTTGATGAATTTCAGAGAAGCTGTAAGACGAAACCCTCCACGGGCCATAAGTAAACATATGGCCCATAAAAAGGTCTCGTGGACTTGAATTATGTTTTTGGAAGATGCAAAGTACGAAGCTCAAGTATGAGTCATGGTTCCTTATACGACCCATAACCCAGTCCATAGAAGCTGTCGAATCTAGTTTTCCTATTTCATTTTGAATGTGTATTTCAGTTGTTATAAATAGGTTTTTATATTTTTTAAGAGAAGAGGATGCACCAAATATAGAAAAATGATAGAGAGACGCATGAAAAGAGAGAGAATTACTTTGAGAACTCATATTTTGTGATTATTAGATTGTGATTTCTTGTGGAGAATTTGTATTTCTTGTTCTTAAATTTATCATTGTAAGTATTTAATTATTCTATTATTTAATATGATTTTTTCATCTACAATGATCATGCATAGCTAAATCCATAACTAAGGTTGTGGGAACCATGAAGAACTAATAATGTAAAACCAAATAATCCATAATTCTTAGAAAGTGTGCATGCATGTATTAATTATGCCCTTTGATGTGAATGTTTTTTAATGATGGCCATCATTATAATATGCCTTAATTCTTAACGATTGGATTAAGGTGATAAGGAATAGGAAAATGGGGTAGTTAATAGGATTCGATGTGATCCCTCTCATCTAATTAACCAAACTGGATCACAAGGAGGTTGTATTGGAACAAAAAGTAAGGGTTATGTAATGTCACACTGCGGGGATGGATCAGATCACATAGTGAAATTTACCTCTCGCCTGGATCAAAGGGTTTGGTAAACTTAACTTACCATTCTACATGCTACATACTAGAAACGATTCTGATTATCTGGTGATACTACGTTAGAAATTCATGGGGAACACAATACCCTGGTTACTTCTCCCACTGATTTCACAACATTTGCTTCTAGTTTAGGTTTACTTACAAAAATTATAAAATCCCTCTCTTTTTGGAGATAAATAGGTTGGTTTAACTCAAATTACTTGTAATTACTCTAGGTCTAATCATATTTCTTGTGGGATCAACTCGAACCTCGGTTAGGTTATATATTTTGACAACCACCGCTTATCCTCTAAGTGGAGGTGTAGTTTAGGTGACATCAAAATTTTTGCATTGTTGTCGGGGAATATAGCTTTAGACTAGTTTAATTTGGGTAATTTGTGAATTAACTCTTATTTTTCTTATTTTACGTTTGTTTTTGTTTTTTTCAAGCATACATGTGTAGTGTATATCTAAACACATATAGTTGAGGCAATCCCTTGACTCCATTTGACCTTGAGATCTAGAAGACACTAAGAAGAATGACCCAAAACAATGTGAACGATGTTGCAAATGATTCCATAGATGCAGCATTGAATAAGATTAATACTAACCCACTAACACATGGAACCGATATAGGCTTGACCCTATGGTAGTTAATTTCATAAAGCTATTATGTTACCTTCTTTACCGAATGACACAAAATGTTTTATCTCGAGTGCGTTACTTCAAATGTTGTAAAATAGAAGATTGTTTGTGGGTGTACCATCAGAGGATCTTCATAACAATTTATACAATGTCATCTTTGTCTGCAAGAGCATAATGGGGACCCAAAATCTATCCATGGATATCATTGGGCTTCCGTTCTTCCCATTATATCTAATAGGAAAAACAATACTATAGTTAGCTGAGCTCCCACAAAGTTTAATCACCAATTAGGCAGAAATGCAGAAGGCCTTTTTGGAAAGGTTTTTTTTTAGGTCAAAAAAGTTGAAGCTGAAGGATCAGATCAGAAACTTCGAGTGGTTTCCTAGTGATTCGATCAACACTACATGGGAGAGCTTTACAAAGTGTTTGAGATGTATTCCTGACTGCAAGATCATGGATGATCCCTTGATGGAAGTCTTCTATCAAGTCTTAAACGAAAATGGCCAAGTTATGGCTGACACTATCATAGGAGGCTCATTTTTAGATTGTCCGTTCCCGGTTATAGCTGAACGGTTGGACATATTGGTTAAGAAGAACTGTGCATAAAGGATAAGAAATAAGTCAACGACTAAAAGCTCTTTCTCAGTTAGCACTAATTCAACATAGTCACAAATAAATGAGGAGGTGACGCAAGAGCTAGCTCAGATTAGTACTAATGTGGGGTTATTGATGAAGTAGAGTCAAGAGCGTGTGAATAAAGTCAATCATCAGCTTCCATAAGAACCCATATGCAAGGAGCCTTACTATGAGGAGGACACTTTCTTTATCAGTGACCAAATAGGGGGTTTATGGTCCAATGCCCAAGGTTCTAATCCAAACTATTGGCATTACAGTCAAGAAAAACCAAGGTGGGAACTTCAATAGAGATGGCACTTTCAGAGATAACAACCAAAGTGGCTACTATGATACGAATAAGGGTAGGATTAAGATGTTGATTGGGGTCATAGAGATGGTTACAAGAATGGAGCATATGTTCCACCACATAATTGTGACTATGGGGCTAGTAGTTCACAAATTCAGGAGATGTTTGACCGATTGTTTAAGAAGGCTAATGCTCAGGATGAGACCTTAAAGAGGATGAAATCTGATATCTCCAACATTAATTAGAAGATCAAGTCTCATTCTATCTCTATCAAATAGCTAGAGAAAAAGTTTGGTCAAATGTCGATATAGTTTAACCAGTACCAAAAAGGTACATTGCCCAACAACACAGTGTAGAATTTGTAGAATGAGGGGAAGTTATAGCAGTGACGATATGTGGTGGAAAGCATACCATTTACCTACTGATGCCAATTGATGAGGATGAGGTGCATGAGGAGATAGTTGATAGCAAGGATGTAGAGACTGGAGATGCTAGTGCCAAAGATGGGGTGAGTGAAGAGGAAGTAACGTCACAGAAGTTGAAACCCATACCTAGACCTCCCTCTCGTTTCCTTCAGAAACTCAAAAGAAAGGAGGAAGGTACATCTTTATCACTTCATATCCAATTTAAAACAACTTACAATCAACATCCCTCTCATTGAGGCATTAGAGAAGATGCTCGAGTATGTGAAGTTCAGGAAGGACTTGGTGACCAAAACGAGGATGGTGAGCAGAGCATTGTTTCAAGATCTTCAGCATTACACTGCTATTGCAACAAGGTCCTTGGTGTAAAAGAAAGAGGGCCCCGGAGCATTCACCATACCCTAAACCATTGGAGATGTTGAATTTGCAAAGGCATTGTGTGATATACGTGCCAGTATCAATTTAATGCCTCTTGAAATAAATAAAAAGCTAGTCTTGGGAATCCCTACTCTGACAAACATGTGGTTATTAATGGCTGACATGACGATGAATAAGCCTATGGGGATACTGTATGATGTTCTCATTAAAATGGAAAAATTTATCTTCCATGCAGACTTTGTGATCCTAGATTGCAAAGTTGACTTCGAAGTCCCAATCATCTTGGGAAGGCCTTTCCTAGAAATTGGGTGAGCACTGGTGGACATAGAATCAGGCCAACTCAAGTTTCAATTGAATGATTAAGAAGTCATTTTCAATATCTATCAGTCTATGAAGAGGCTTGATGATCTGAAGAAGAAAGTTTTTGCACTTGGTGAAGTTTAAGTAACCAAGTTGTCCAAGTCTTGTCGCAACAATAAATCAGGCATTACTTAGGAGGTAACCCAAGATATTTTATATAACATTTGTGTTTTTTTTTTATTTTTGACTTTTTTGACTTATAGGTAATTTAATTTTCTTGTTTTGGTTGTAATGTTGGACTCAAGAACTGGTGGCTTATAGGATAACAATTTGTTCTATGAAGGACACAATGGAACAAGGCTAAGTCAACATACCTGTGCCAAAAAATGAGAGAAGTTGATTCTACAACTGGTTCTATGGGTCGTGGTTCAATACGCGACCCATACACTGATTCGTAGAATCATTTCCAGAAAACAAAGTTGTGTGCACTCTAGTCCACGAGCAAAATTTACGGCCCATAGATCAATCTATGGGTTATGAATGGGGCTCGTGGATCCCAGGTAAGATTCCTAAAACATGCTAAGTGTTGGGGGAATCTAAGAATTAGTATATACCCCGTATATCTATGTGTTTGTCATATTAGGATCTGTAGTGCCAATTTCCCTAAAATAGGATTTAGGAAAGCTACGAGACCATGACCTACTGGTCATTGAATCTTTTATGGCTCATTTACCCCTCATTCTTTCCATAATTTCAAAAATACCCAAACCCTTCCTTCTTCCCCAAGATTTTGACTGCCACCATTCTTTTCGATCAACTTCTGGCTACTCTTTGGCCGCATAGAGTTCCATTTTTCTTGGTTCCCTCTTGCAATTTTTCAGCTCCATAATTAAATTCTGGTATGTGCTTGATTTTAATTTCTATATTTTACTAGAAATTATATCAATAGGCTAAAGTATTTTTAGGGATAGTATTCTGACATTTATGTGCTAATTATTGGCATGGCATAAGTTAGGAGATATATAGCATACTTGAAACTAATGGTTTAGTTGCCTTTGAAATTGAACCATGCATATTATAGAAGTGAAACTAATTTATTTGGCAAAGAAGTGTATGCCTGCCTTTGTTTAAAATCACGTAGTCACTTGTCATTGGAACTAAATTGATCTAGTTGATAAAAAATTGGCATATGATTGTAAGTGTGTGAATGATGGCATGCACCTTAGTTGTCAAATGGTGGTCAAAATGTTATGGGAATATTATATTGATACTTGACGGGGTGGTTTTATAATTTACTCTTGCAGGGTGTTGGGAAACTTGGTGAAAATGGGTGGTGTGCATGAGTTTTGCTTCGATGCTGTTTAAATTGACATGGCTTATTGGTTGATTGTGATTTTAGGTCCTATAGTGATTAGTCAAAACCTTTTGATGAGCTTAGAATAACCAGGTTGTTGTATTTTTACAGCACGAGGGTCTTCTGTGGCCTGTGGATTAAACCACAGACCGTAGTTGCTCCTCGTAAGTAAGTCTAACAACTTGGGATTTTCTGGGATCTCATCAGACGAAACTATTTATGAGTTGTAGTCTAGACTACGACTCATAACATGGTTTCATAGGTTTCATGCCTACAGATATTGATTTGGGAATTACACCTATGACTCTGTCTACAACATGTGGTTAGTTTTATGGGCCATACTTGGTCTTGTAGGTGCAGTTCTAGAAACCAAAATTACTGTACCCTGCCACCTATGAAGGCCTTCTATGACCCATTATTTTCCTTATGACTCATAGACGAGCCTTCATAGGTTCTTTTGTCATTCATTTCTATAAACATTTTGCTTTTATTTCCTATACTCTCTTGACTCATGAGTTTGTGTGATGATATGATTTTAGTTACTATAGCTCTCAGACTCAAGCGAGATGAGATACGAGACATGTAGGACTAGTTGTGAGATGAGCCAGCTGAGTTCAAGGCTAGTGACTCAATAAAGGAGCTTGGCGTCCGTCCAGATGAGGGTTTCGAGCCACGATAGACTCGGGCAGCTTCTAGATAGACAGTGCTAGCCCAAACTCTAGCCATAGTTGCTTTGCCTTCCAAGTTTGACAAAGGAGGTGATAGACAGAGCAACTTTATTCAAATGACCTTCTACGAAGAGGGGTTAAGCTTTAGATCAGGAGAGAAGTCAGATTCAGGGGTTGTAGAGTCCATATCGCTACCACCAACGCCACCTTCACCTCTAAATGCTCTTACTAGTAGGTGGTGTGCATAGGGTATACAAAACATATACCAGGAGGACCTCTAGTATGATGAGCGAGGCCGACAGGATTGTACCATATTTGATGAGCCCCCGATCATTACTATTGGGCTTGATAGTGTCTTAGGGCTCTAGGACACCATAGCCCATTACAAGTTGGAGTGGATGGCAGCCCCATCGAGGAAGTTCTCCCCAATGATGGTTTGAGATTTCTACATGTCATATGCTGCCACTATTAGAGAGTAGACCCCGAAAGAGAAAAAATTCTTTGCTTAACCCTAGATTTCACAAATGATGGTACGAGGGGTTTTAGTTGACATATTAGAGGCTACAATTTGTCGGTTCCTATTTGTTCCCCAGTATAAGGATCCAATTTCCACAGTAGAGTACGATTATAAGTTGAGCATGTAGCGACCCTTGTGAGAGGATACCACTTTTGTATAATCTAGGCTTACATAATACTTTCTAAAATATTAAAAGTTTAATACGCGATATATTAATCATAATTGAATAATGAATTTAAAATATTTACAAGTATAGGATTTTGTCCTAAAGGTAGTTCATTTGATTTCAGGTTCCAGTTTATGGCATAAGTACCTTTCAAAATAATTTAAACCAATATCTTACGAGATTTTACTACATTACCCATACTACTACAGTACATGCTACAAATTATTATCATGTTAAAATATCGAGACATAAAACTTATTAGCTTTTGGTTCATACGATTGCCCTAAAATAATTGATAATTTAATATAAAAGCAATCTCACTGGTTTCAAACTAACTAAACAAGCCAAAACATTTAAATTACAAAGCGCAGTTTCATAATTTACACTAGCATTCAAAATATAAATATACATATGCAACATGAGAATCATGTACATGTCCCAAAACTACTACGATATATATATGTCTAGATGCAAATGTGATCTCCTGTGTAGCTCCAAAATTCATCTTCAATGGTCATCCTCAAGCATCATCTCGAGTATCCCCTACGATAGAAACAACTATCACTAAGCATAAATCTTAGTGGTGTAAAAGCAACAAATTGAAACCTTTAGATTACTCAATTTACCTTTCTTAAGTCAAGGCAACACAATTGAAATATAATAAATAGACTACGTGAACAGATAGATCAACAATATCAAATATGATATTTAAAGGCCTAAGTGTCAAGTGTTCCTGGAAGTATTTTTCCTTTTTACAAGATAGTTAAATAATAATTTTTTCCCAGTATATATGTCATGCCTTCACACCAAACATAATCAAGTATCAAGAAGGACCAAAGGCCTATATCAAGAAGGGTGAAAACCCAATAATCAAGAGAACCAAGAACCACATTAAGAGTGGCTTTCTAGTTCGTGCTTTAAATGGACCACTTCCATATTTACGATGAATCAAAAGTCCACAGTCAAGATGAAAATTGATCCGAACAAGAGGCATGCCAATAGTGACAAGGTCACAGCCATAAGAAGGACAAAGTCCATAACGATATCAAGTGATCCAGCAATCCATACAAATAGGCAAATTAAGCAAGTGTCTTGCAAGTCTCAAAACATATCAACACAACAGGATAAAATTACAAGAACATAGCTAAGATACCAAGGTAACCTTTAAATGTACTAGCAGGTAACAAGATAACAAGAACAAGTTCTTACACGAACCTTAACCTTTTAGCACCCAATGACCCTACCGAGTTCAAGTCGTGGATCAACACGACATCAGTTTCATCAAACAATTCCCTTAAGATTGTACAAGAGTGTAAGAACCTTAATACTCAATTCAAATTCTCATTTAATATTCAACACTTTCAATGGGTAAAAACTAACAATATAGATACCAAAAGGGAGCCCCATTTTTGCAAATCACACTCTTCTGGGCAGCTTGACTGCCTTGCATTGTAAATAGATTTTGAATAGGTAAATGGAAAAACTAGGCTTTTCAGTCTATATAAAAGCTACAGGTATATGAATTTAGGTTGTAAAAAATCAAGAATCACTGCAAAATACCTTTTGTATAAGAATTTATAATCGGAACAGTAACAGGCACACACAAAGGATTTCTAAGTCGAGAATCAAGATAGAACTTGTCCTAAATTGCGACCACTATTTTGAATCCATAACTACCAAATTTGATCACAAAATGAACATAAGAGTTGTATATACAAGTATTGGGGTTGCAAGTAACCAATAACCATCATAGCATACAGCTCACACAACAATATATGCTTAAAATACTAATAGTAGTACTTAGGAAGCTCCTTAGACAAAAACATAGGCCAAAAACTTTCTCTGTGTTTCGTCTACTGTTTTAGTACGATAAGAATATATTCAAAATGTCAAATAAACATAAGAGTTGTAGGTATGTGAATTATCTTTCCAAAACATATTTACACACTACAATCTCATATATATACAATGATATATTACATAATTACTAAACACCATATAGTTTCGAGATAGAATTTAGCCACTTACAAAAGAGTGAGGATTTCTGGATTTTGTTGCTCAAAGGGACTAGTTGTTTTCGTGATTTCTTTGACTTATAATGATATAAGGCTACCTATAAGGTTAAAACCCTTTTGGAATCAAATTACCTTAGAGGTAATTATATATTATACTAAAAGTAAGTTAAGAGGGTTGCCCAAGAAATGGTGGCTGCCCAAATCTTTTTTTGTCATTCCTTTTTTGTCGCCTCACACCTTAATATCTATTATTAAGGCTTGCATAATAAATAAGGTATCATAAAAGTAAACCAAATTATACTAAGACAACCCCTCCATCTTTCCTTTTTACCAATTCAAGAAAATTAATTCATCTAACGACACAAATTCGAGTTAAAAAGTTGTGAAGTAGGAGCTGATTTTATCGAAAGGGACTACCTTTTTTAAAGTGATTACATGATTGAATAGTAAGGTGTTACAGATCCAGACTAGGGACTGGGGATTGACTAGAGATGCAGCCCGTAGGGCCACTTTGATGAGATAGGTCACTGTTCATATTAATGAGTAGGGTCAGGACCCTGACTAGTTTTCCACATCATCAATGATCATAATGGCTTCACTCAGCTTCCCTAGGAAAATTTGGGGGGTTGTAGTGCATTCGCATATTCGGCTAACCCATGTTGATAATACCTTGACTCTAGATCATGCAGTATTGGTTTCCAGTATCTTGGTTGTCTATGACATTAATTAGGCTCGCTTGATAGCAGAGAAAATTCATGAGGCGACCCTAAAGAGGTCCACCTCTATCCCTTTCCGATGCTTGATCTTTCGCTTATGTATAGTGATAGGGGTGGAGATTATTCAGAAGATAAAAACTCTGATCAAAGTTGAGAGGACTTTAGATGCCAGCCTGATTAAGGCTGATAAGAAGCTAATGGCACTTCGGCAAAAACTATACCCTCTAGTGTGCATACCAAAGATGTTCGCTATAGAACCACCATCTGAGCCTTCGACTTCTACTGCTTCTCCAGATACTGAGAGGCCCCCACAGACAAAGACTGAGAGAAAGAGGAGGGCCCCTACTACTTCTACTCCTTCACCAGAGGCCATGATCGTACAACCTTCCCCCGCAAGTATGGTATATGTGTCTGCAATATCTATTCAGACCCTGGCGGAACGACTGGTTTACGTTGAGTCTCAATTATCTCAGTTGTTATAGCAGATTAAGCCTTGGATTCGCCAGGCCATTTCAGTGGATGAGAAGTATCTGCAAATGCATTGTGTGGCCACCAATAAGGAGAGGCTTACATCGATACATAGCAGTATAAATGCATTTGATAGTTGAGTGGAGCAGAGCCTCAGTTCCGCCAAGCCTGCTGACTTGACAGCTATTTAGGAGGAGATCTAGCAACTCTACACTGAATTAGGGCATCAACATCAACACCGCTTGTGCTTCCTCTGCCTGACACTATTGAGGTAGTTGTTGATTTAATTTCTCTTGAGGAGACACCACTCCCCACCATCGATAAAAGTCCTCATCTTGAGGATGATGATCAAAAGGCATTGAGGCGAGAGGAAAAGTAAATAGAGATGCAATAGTTCAAGGCTACTGGGCAAGGCTCCATTGCAGATGAGCAGGCCTAAAGAGCTTATGAACTTGAGAAGGTGAGGCATGATGGACCCTCCAGATATGTTGCTACTATTAAGGAGACCACTAGGCAGGTTAAGGGTGGTTAAAATACAGTAAGAGGCTAATGCTTAGGCACCCAGGTATGCTCTTAGCCTAAATGACCAAGCAAATATTTGATGTATCCCTTGATCCTAATATTTGAGCTTTACATGTACCCTTATCTTTGTAAACACCTAAATAACCAAGACTTTTTTAATGTGAAATCTTGAATTTGGCCCTGGTCCTTCCTTAAATATTGTGTACCTTAACTCAGGAAAAAATCCTTAGTTGGGGGTGGCTACCAAAAGTGGTCTTAGTTCATATGTTGGATATTGTGCAACTCAACTTAGGCTTTCACATTAAATGTGATGGTAGCTAGTGATGTATGACAGGAGGAAAAAATATGATATAGGTGCAAGAAAAACGATAAGTTTCCTAAATATTGAGCTAAAAAGAGGGGAAAAAGAAAACAAAAGGCAATGAGCTTAAAGGTTCGAGTATGGCACACAAAAAAGTTTGAAATAGGAGAAGGGAGAAATAAGTCAAAAATAACAGTGTTGGTAGGGAAAAGTTTAGGATAACACAATATCTAGGAGGGTTATTAGTCACTATGTTCCTAAAACATCATACCAAAGTGCCCTAATGTCACGACCCAAGCCTAGGGCCTAGACGTGACATGGCGAATGAGGAACCCGAAGGAACCC
>JBCEWC010010209.1:0-17897 GCA_038996855.1 Solanum aculeatissimum | reverse complement strand
ACAAAACAAAAAAAGTAAAATCAGGAAATAGAATTACACTAAAACTAGCACTAATAAACTATATCTTCACCGTATTCTACGGCAACGGCGCTAAAACTTGATACGCCCAAACTCTTACCTCAAATGAAGTGTAAAGTGGTCGTTGACCGAATATAGAACCCAACAAGAGTTGGGATTGATCCGACAGGGAATGCGTGAAAATAAAGCTAATAGCGCGTGGTCTCATGTGTAATTACTATTTCTGAAATGACAAAGCATTATCAAAATGGGGGTTTTGCAAAAGTATTTAAAACTAATTATCACACCTAATCTACTGATTAGTCTCTATGATGACTACTGAGATTCAACAATTTCTTACTAGACTAGGTTTGTGGTCCCCAGGACACCAATTCCAATATTCAAACATAGGGCTTCAACGATAGCGATCACATACATAGAGTAAGAAAATAGTTAATATCTAGTTCACCTTACAACCCCTCTTAGGTGTATATCATTCCTTACCTTCCAGTATCATAACATTTCACTCATTTTATCCTTGCTTTCCACCGTAGGATACCCTTACCTTCCGGTCTCGAGCACTTAGACTAGGTTAACAACCCCGAATTCTGCCACAAGAGTCTTTTCCTAATCACTACCTCCCTCTCGGGCATGTAGTGAATACAGGGTTACCCTAACACGTTGACTCATCAAGGTTTAGGTTCTATTGAGGACATCTTATGGTGCATATGATGATCATTTTCAAAGTTTGCCCTAAATTTGCCTATCTTCTTTGGTTATCATGGTTCCCAAAACCCTAATTGTGGGTTTAGCCTAACATGTTTGATGAATTCGAATTAGAATAAGATGAATAAGTCATGATTAATACCTACAATTGAATAAACAATGAATTTATAGCCTGCAATCATAATTCAACGGATCAAAAGTCATAAATCTTCGTAAAAATAGCTTCACAATCAAAATATATCAAGTTTCTAATGTTCAACCATCAACAACAACTAAAAATGACCTAAAATAAATATATATATGACCTAGAAACTAATCCAACTTGAAATAGGAAATCTACGCGTCGGCATGCCTGACGGCAGCTACACAGACCGTGTACCGTTGAACGGTCCGTGTAGTCGATCGTGAGGCTATACTTAAAGCACATTTCTTGCCCGTTTAGGTCAACCTTTCTGCCTCACTTAATGGATGATGTGATGGACCGTGTACCATTACACCGTCCGTTAATAGCACCGTGTAATCTGCCTTAGTATTCCATTTTCGTGCACTCCTTGGCAAGGGTTTTGCCTTATCACACGACTGACCTTACGTTCCATGAAAGATCACATGGCATGTTAAGGTGATCGTGTGAGGCTTGAAATGATCTTTTTGACGTTTGTTGCTTCCTTTCTATCTGTTTCCATGCCTCGACCTGATTTCCTGAATATAACACTAAACAAACCATTAAACATACAAAATTTGCTTGAGAACTTATGAAGATTCTAAGTGAAAAACGTTATCTGAGTTGCGTTTTCGCGACTCATCACAGATCTTCGATGAGTCCTTATTATGTTATGTTCTATTTGAGGACTACGCATTTTAGACTTGTATATCTTTTGAGTATTCTACATTTAGAGGCTTATATATGTGAAACCAGTTCTTGGGATGGTTGTAGTGTTTTCTTCAAATTTTATAGATCGTATTAGACTATTTATCTTCCACTTTATCTATATTGTTAAGTTATTGGGTTGGGCTAACCTGCCTTGGTGGGTTAGGTGAGTGCCATCACACCTAGTTTTCGGGTCATGGAAATTCGGTATTAGAGCCCTAGGTTTATAAGTCTCACATGTGTACAAGCCCAGTCAAGTAAATTCTTAAGGATTGGTGCAAAGACATCCATTTCTTATCCTTGAGAGGCTATAAATATTGTTAGGAAATCCTCTTTTATTTCATTCTAATCAATATTTGTGTGTGTCTTATTTTAGTGATGAGTATTCATGTTTTGTCCCTCTGACAGATAGTGAGGACCAGAGTTTCTACTACTTCAGAACGAGACGTGGTCACCCCTGATGTTGCTTTTGAGACCCTAGCCAGGGGAAGGGGCCATGCCAAAGGGCGATATAGAGGTCGGGGTTGAGGAGCCACACCGACGATTGATTATTATCGAGGTATCTCCATCAACCCACCTTTGGAGCCTAGATAGGAGCAAGTTCCATATGAGTTTGCTGCAGCACTACTACTTCAGGATACACTACTGAGAGTTTTGGGTGTGTTGGAGACTTTGGGGAAGGCTAGTAGCCCAGCTGACACTCTCGATACTTTACAAACTCGAGTTACAGTTCAGCCTTAAGATCAGTAGTAGGCCCCTGAGGCCTAGGTTTAGGTGGAGTAGCCACTAGCAGCTCTGGTTATTGATACTCTACTAGTATCTTCCTTGACTTATGATAAGTAGTGGAGATATGAGAAGTTCTGGAAGATGTCCCTACCTCAGTTTCAAGGTAGGAAAGCTGATGATGCACATGAGTTTCTTACTACTTGCAGAGAGTTAGTAGAGACTATGGGTCTCATAGATTCATATGGGGTGAGATATGTTACCCTCTAGCTCCGTAGGCTATCCAAGGAATGGTGGAGGACTTATTCAGGATCCCTTCCAGTTGGGTCTCCTCAGATGACTTAGGAGACATTCTCTGATGCTTTCTATGATCAGTTTGTCCCTTGGAGCGTCTGGAAGGAGAGTTTAGATTTGACTGCTTGAGGGAGAGCACCATGACAATTTCTGAGTATGAGATTTGTTTCTACCAGTTGGCCCATCATGCTACAGTTATACTTCTAACTGAGGGAGAGAAGGTCCGTCAATTGGTTAGAGGGTTGGTTTATTCTGTCGGGCAGTTAATATTCTGGGTGGCTAGAGATGGAGCTTCCTTTTAGTCAGTGGTAAGTTCTACCAAGGAGGCAGAGTTGATTCTATGAGAGGAGTTAGGGGACCCCAAGAGGGTTCATACATCAAGATAGTACTCAGGTGCCTCATCAAAAGGCATAGGTATGGTTAGAGGAGGTAGTTCATTTCACCAACGTGGGATTCATTCATCCTTGCCATCTTTATAGGGGGGACCAGTTCCCTGTGACTCCTATAGTTTGGGGTAGAGTTCATCTAGTTCTCAGAAGAGGCCTACCGGCCGAGGAGACTACAACATCCCTCTTGCTTCTTTACAATAGTTGTCAACCCATAGATCTTTCTTTGGGTATGGATCTCTTGATCATTTAATACGTCAGTGCCCTAGGCAGACTTATTTTGGGCCCCACTATACATACTCCACCGCACCAGTTAGAGATCCAGCACGACCAACCAGAGGTACAACCCTACAGACTAGAGGTGTGGTAGAGGTCAGATAGATAGAGGTAGACGTACTAGTGGTAGGGGATCAAGTAAGTTTCCACTCAGTCAGGTAGTAGGGAGTTAGTTTTTTTGAGTGGAGGTAGAGGTGCTCATTGTTATGCTTTTCTAGGCAAGCGCAAGGCTGAGGCCTCTAATGTTCTTATTACAGGTATTGTTCTAGTTTGTCGTCACCCTGCATTTATATTATTTGATTCTGGCTCTACTTATTCTTATGTATTTTCTTATTTCTCCTTGAAGTTTAAGTTGCCTTGTGATATCATGTTTGTACCTGTTCATGTTTCGACACTAGTAAGAGAGCCTTTAGTAGTAGATCGAGTGTACTGATCCTATCTTGTTACTTTGGCGGGCTATGAGACTTGGGTGGATAAGATTATATTAGATATGGTAGATTTTGATGTTATTCTGGTATGGATTGGCTATCTCCTTATTGTGCTATTCTTGATTGTTATGCCAATCCCGTTATCTTAGCCATGCAAGGTAGACCAAGGATCGAGTGGATTGTTTAGAAGGGTTCCTATCATAGTAAAGTGATATCTTATTTAAGGGCCCAAAAGCTGATTGATCGAGAGGGTTTGGCTTACTTAGCTTTTATACGTGTTACTACTGTTGAGTCATCTTCTATGGAGTCTATTCTGGTGGTTTGTGAGTTCCTAAATATGTTTCCTACTAATTTTAAAAAGAGTTCCTCCTAATCAAGATATTGATTTCACTATTGACCTTGAGCCGAGAGCCAATCCATTTCTATCACTCGCTATCGTATGACTCCAGTTGAGTTGAAGGAGCAGATTCAGGATCTTTTGAGTAAGGGCTTTATTCTTCCCACTGTTTCACCTTGGGGTTCCTCCATTCTGTTTGTTAAGAAGAAGAATGGGTCTATGAGGATGTGCATTGATTATAAACAGTTGAACAAAGCGACTGTCAAGAAACGATGCCCTCTTCCTCATATTAATGATCTATTTGAGGGGAGATACATTGTTTTCTAAGGTTGACCTGAGGTCTTGGTATCATCAGCTCCATATTCGGTTATCATATATTCTTAAGACATCTTTTTTGACTAGGTATGGCCATTATGAGTTCCTTGTTATATCCTTTGGTTTGACTAATGCCCCTGCAATATTTATGGAGTTGATGAATGGGGTATTCCGATCGTATCTAGATTCATTCAGGATTGTGTTCATCAATGATATTTTGGTCTATTCCAAGACAGAGGAGGACCATGTGAAACATTTGAGGTTTTTACTCCAGAGTCTTAGGGAAGAGAAATTGTATGCAAAATTCTTCAAGTGCGAGTTCTGGTTGTGTTCGGTAGCATTCTTGGGATACATGGTATCCAAGGAGGGTATTTGAGTCGATTTGGCAAAGGTTGAGGTCGTTTGGGGTTGGACTAGACCTACCTCAACTATAGAGATTTACAGTTTTATGGGCTTGGCTGGAGATTATCACCATATTGTTTAGGGTTTCTCTACTATTGTAGCTCCACTAACTAGACTAACTCAGAAGAATATTGTGTTCTATTGGTCCGATGAGTGTGAGGAGAGCTTCCAAAAGCTCAATTTATTGTTGACTTCAACTCTAATTCTAACATTGTAGAGGAGGGTGTCGATTTCATAATCTATTGTGATGCTTTGAGAGTGGGGTTAGGTATTGTGTTGATACTTAAAGGGAAGGTTATTATTTATGCTTTTAGATAGTTGAAGGTCCATGAGCAGAACTACCCTACCCATGATTTGGAGTTAGATGCAGTTGTGTACGTATTATAGTTATGGTATCATTACCTTTATGGAGTCCATTGTGAGATCTTTACTGACCATCGCTGTCTTTAGTATATCTTAGTAGCGGGATCTAAATCTGAGGCAAAGAACGTGGATTGAGCTCCTAAAAGATTATGACTGGACTATTATCTATCATCTCGAGAAGGCCAATATGGTGGCCAATGCATTGAGTAGGAAGAATTCTAGTATGGGGAGCCTAGCAACAATTCGAGTTGAGGAGTGATCATTGGATAAAGATGTTCAGAGGTTGGCTAATAGGTTAGTGAGTTGCAAATTTTAGAGTAGGGTGGAGTGCTTGCTTCTAATTAAGACCACTCATGTTTGATGGATCACATTCATGAGAGACAGTTTAAGGATGTAAAGTTGTGTATTATTCCACATAGAGGTGAAGCTAGGGAGGCAATGCTTGATTCTGATGGTGTAATGAGGATTGCAAGTCGTATTTGTGTGCCTAAGGTGGGAGATTTGACCAGGTTGATACTAGAGGAGGCACATTATGCTAGATATTCCATTCACCCAGGTGCAGTAAAAATGTATCACGATTTGGGACAACATTATTGGTGGTCGAATATGAAGAGCAACATAGCTAAGTTCATTTCCATGTGTTTGATATGTCAATAGGCCGGTGAGCACTTAAGGCTAGGTGGAAAGCTTTAAAAGATGCCCATTCCCGAGTGGAAGTGGGAACACATTGCCATGGGCTTCATTGTTGTCTTACTTCCTACTGTCAGGGTTTTTAACTCTTTTTGGGGTAGTGGTGGATTAATTGATAAAGCATGCACACTTCATTTCGATCAAAGTGAGGTACACCACGGAGAGCCTGGCCCATCTTTATATCAGTCAAATAGTGAGACTTCACGGGGTTCCACTGTCTATCATATCAGATCGAGGGTCATTGTTTACTTCATACTTTTGGAGGGCCTTACATCATGGTTTGGGTACCCATTTGGATTTGAGTACAACTTTTCACCCCCAGATTGATGGCTAATCCAACAGGACTATTCAGGTACTAGAGGATATGGTTTGAGCCTGTGTTGTTGATTTTGGAGCTTGGTGGGATCAACAGTTGGCCTTAGTGGAGTTTACTTTCAATAACAGTTTCAATTCCAACATTCAAATTGCTTCTTTTGAGGTTTTATATGGACGGAGGTGTAGATCACCCATCGAATGGTTAGACACGGTAGCCATGGTGAGTCTAGGTGTTGACATGTTGAGAGATGATCTTGAGCGAGTACGATTGATTTAGAGTAGATTGGTGACAACCCAGAGTTGCCAAAAGAGCTTTATTGATAGGTGGGTTCGACCCCTGGAGTTTGCGGTTGGTGATATGGTTTGGTTTAAAGTCTCACCTTTGAAGGGTGTTATGAGATTTGGAAGAAGGGAAAGCTACGTTCGAGGTTTATTATTCCTTTTGATGTTGTGGTGTTACATTCAAGATGAGTATCATGTGATTTCTATGGATTTAGTTGAGTTGAGCCTGATTTGACTTATGAGGAGCAACTAGTGGCCATTTTGGATAGGCAGGTGAGGAAATTGAGGACTAAGGAGATCGCTTCAGTGAAGGTCCAATGGAGTCATAGGCCTAAGCGTGAAGCTATGTGAGAGATAGAGTCTGATATACGGGCTTTGTACCCTCAGTTGTTTGGGCTTTCAGGTATGTCCCTTAACTCATGTACGAGGATAAACATTATTTTTAGTAGTGGATAATGTAATGACATCCAAGGTCATTTTGAAGTACACAAAGTTAAAAAAAACTCTAATTTTGCTGAGTGTACCACTCGAGAGCCTCATCAAGAACACTCACTCAATGTGTGTAAAAATCCTCATGCTTTCTTCTCATGAAAGATTGGATATATATAACCAGCATCAACATTATTTTGCCAAATTACATTAGCTATAAAACTTAAGCAGAGCAGGCAGATGCACACCAATAAATAAAAGAACTGTTAGTGTACTATTATTTTGGTGTTGCTTTCAGGTTCACAACACTCATGGATAGAACTATCAGTGTACTATTTGTCAGGTGTCCTTTTCAGGTGCACAACACTCATGGGATTAGGTTCCTCATCAGTTTCCATGGTTTGTTAAATCATCAAAATGTCATAACAGCAGGTAGTGTGGCACATGGTTGTGATGGACATAAAGATTTAGCTAAGTAGGTAATAGCTTGGAGTCATCATTGGTGGTGGATGTCAAAGCAAAACAAGACGTGGATCTGACATTGGTTGAATTGAAGAAGTTTTTTATTGAAAAGAAGGCAAATGTTTTATCACTAGGGAGATATGGTGTGCATCGTTACCAATACCAGTTATGTATTCCTAATGTTGATGGCCTAAGGGACTTGGTTTTATTAGAAACTCATAATTCTTAACATTCTATCAATTCGAAACCCAACAAAATATATAGAAACATGAGAGACCTATATTAGTGGAGTGGTATGAAAGAAGACATAAAAAAGTTTATGGTGGAATGCCCTAATTTCCAACAAGTGAAATTTGAACACCAAAGGTCGGGACAGTTAACCCTAGATATTAAAATTCCTACTTGGATGAGGTAGGATGCGAATCTCAACTTTGTGATGGGTTTGCCCTATACCCGGAAGAACTATGAATATATTTAGGTGATTATGGGTAGAATGACAAAAGCAACCAATTTTCTACCCATCAAGAGTTCTTTTAGTGCTAAGGATTATGACAAATTGTATATCTGGGATTTAGTGAGGTTACATGGTGTGACATTGTTCCTCATATTGATAATGGTCAGGTGTATCCCAAAACTAATAAGGAATATGGTGATCGTTCTTAATATAATAACCCTACTAAGGAGTTGGGGTTCAACCCATAGGAAATGTGTTTGTACGTTTCAATTGAGAAGTAGCAATGTCACCTAGAATCGTGAAGTGTTGAGAAATAAAGGAAGAACACGTAAACATATAATCTTAAGTAATCAATTTAAGATTTGCAATCGAATCAGCAAAAGTGGGTTGTAAACAAATTAGCGAAAGGTTCTTATAGGGGAATTGATGTATAGTTAAATTGACAGACCTCGATTGGGTGTTAATAATGCTCAAAATTGAATGAAATTGCATGGGTAGGCTGGGTGAGACTTCAATTTGGCATGTAACTCTCGAAAATACACCGATTTTCAAACCTCACTTTCTCAAGTACAAGTTTGGAATCACAATTTGAAACACCCAATATCATAGCACAATTAATATCTCTTGAGAGCAATTAAGCCAATACAAGTTAGCAACTAGTCATCAAATTTATCCACTCCTCACAACATTCTCAAGTATGCAAAAAGATCTAACCTAGAACTAAGTTTGGAACCTTAATTCATAAATTAAACATGATAAATTTGAGAAACCTATAACAATTTAATCGTAAAATCAAGAAAATATCAAATACCCATGAAGAGAATCTAATAATTTAACTATTACATCCCCCATAGAAGATTAGAGTTTAGTAAAACATGGAAATAAAAACTAAAATCGTACCAATTCCTACTCACCCATGATGGTATAAAGTAATTCTCACAAGATTGATGTTAAAGTCACCCAATTAGAGTACAAGAACCCTTAAAGTCGCCCTTAAATCGAAGTAGATAAATTATCTCACTGAAAAGTGTCTGGAACTCTCTAAAGCTTTTTAAAATTTAACTATTTATACTCAAGAAAACAATAGTCTGGCAATCATAATTGACTTCACCGACAAGATCGATGAGTAGCCCTTTGCCTACTTCTCTAATCGTTTTCACCTTTATTTGAACAAAAACATTCTAGAGAATTAAGTCATTTGAGTTGTGCTCGCCGACTAAGTTGCCTAGTCACACATAGCATCTTGTCCTCACCTTTCTTGCTTGACTCTTGGATTCAGTTGTAGGCTGCTTTGGCGAGCTATGTTGAGCTTGCCAAACTTCTTCAGTGAGCCGCCTTTTAAAGGATCATATTGCTTTTGTACTAACCTCAATAATGTTGCATTCTGGAGGACTTAGCGATGAACTGTCAAGATCACATTTCTTGGTCAAAGAGTGGCTGACCACAACTCAAACTTGCCAATCTTCCTGACCTATTGATCCATTTTCTAGAGTTTTTGGCAAGGTCCAAGCTTGCATGGGCAACTCACCAAATGACATGGCAACTCACACAGTGCAGAGAGCAAGATTCATACCACTTTTCATCAATTTTGCTACTCTTTGACCATTTTTTCTGCCATTTTGCCTCTAAGCGATTTTCAACACCTTGCCTATCTATAAAACATCACAATTACATTAGTTCAAGGCAAAAATACGGCATCAAGGACACTTTTTCTATCAATTAAGGCACCAAATGAGTCAAAGTTTCACGATTCATTAATACCCATAACTTGAACTTTTGCTTGTCCTTAAGCAAATCTAATATCAATAGACTCAAGGATCAAGTATACATGTTGTGCTAACTGAGACTCAATATACTAGTCCATACAAGGCTTGCTAGTTATGTAACACATCAATTATGCACTTCAATCCTTAAGCTATGACTAGTATTTGCCACTTTGAACACTTACTCACCCAAAACATATCTCAATGGCTAGTTCATATTCAACAAAAGTGCTAGGCCACCCTCACCCCAACAACAATTCCCTTAACTCACACTTTAATGTCAACATAAACATGGGAATCACAAACAACACTCAGACTCCCAAATAAAGAAAAACATATCTGACACCCTCTCACAAACTTGCCTTTATTTTACAACCAACTTTTTCATTAGATAATAAAAAATCAAAAATAACTTTTTGGGCCTGTAATGGGGTTGAGTGCAAGGATTCAGTTAAGTTTATGGGATTGTGGCTTCTCCTCTTTGCTGTAAGACTCAATAATGCACTTTTCTTTTCCCGATATAATGGATTCACCTTGGTCAATTTGCACCAATATTTTCAAACCTTTTCCTCACCTTTCAACACCCTTATACCTTTTATTTGCAACACCAACTAAGAATATATATGTACATGAAAACAAAAACTTTTTTTATTTGAAGAAGGGGGATGTTCAAGACTTTGCTAAACCACTTCACATTTTCTAGGAAGAAAGTTTTATCAAATTTACACCCGATTCTCTTTGTTCTTTCGATTTCCACACCCCTAACTTAGGATTTTGGCCTAAAGTTGGAATTTTATACCCAGTCAATACACCAAGAAAGATTAGGGTAAGGCAACAAGAGTATTTTCTTTCAAAAACTGGGTCCAAATTTATGCTCAAGTTACATAAGAAGGAGAGGTTAGGCTCAAACAATGCCAAGATAGACTAACAATCTCACAAGGACAAAACACCAAAAACATGGTCATGAGGTTTACAATTTTCGGTTAACACTAAAAGAAAATGCTTAAGATCTATTTTTTCCTTCACCAATATCAATCAATTGGACCAACTAGGTAAGTTTTGAGTTTTTTCAAGCATCGTTCTAAGTAAACCTCACCACACTTGGCTTGCTAGCACCATTATCAATATTATTGAACCAATTGAGTTTTCTCAAGTGCAATAACTATCACAAGACTCAAAATAAACAATGTACTAGTCACAATAAGATGCTACGAGTCCACAAATGATTAATGTAACTCAAAGTACCTCATTGGATTGACCTCAACATATCATTCATAACAAGCAGAATTTGAGACATCAATATAGATTGTGATTGACAATCCAATGTACAAAAGAACATACAGATATTTGCAGCACACATTGTTAAATCAACAAGGTCAATAAATTAATGGCTACTCAGAGTTCACCATGATTGACCATCAAATTCCACAACTAGTTGATGATTTACACTTAAGAACTTCATCACTCAATCCATCAAAGGGCATCATCAATTATCACATCCAACATAATATGACATCAACAACTAACAAATTTTAATGACCCATAAACTAAAACAAATTGATATATACATACCAATAGTACTAAATATAAACAAATATATACAAACAAAGCAAATGGATTAGGCACTAATCACCACCTCCACAAAAAATTAAAGCATTGTCCTCAGTGCTAAAATAGAAAATATAACCACAAATGATTAAAAAGAAAAAGAATGAGAATTCCCCTATCCAGCTAAGTCAAAAGAGGTGAAAGGTGATACTGCGTAGTAGTGTCAGTGGTATCAGTGTTCAAACTAGCCTCAACTGCAACATGTTGAATAGGTACATCCTTAAAAGATAGAGCCAAAGTCATCTGAAGCTAGATCACCTCCAAATTCTAAAGACCTGCATATGTGTCCTCTTGTGTATGCTTAGGATCGGCAAAATCCCCCTCATCAGTCTCAATAGGTAAATCATCATCGACAACCTCAGTAGCTATCACCTACAAACAATTAGCAACCACCTCAATTGGAGGAACAACTTATGTACATGGTAGAATAGAGCTAGGTGGTAGAATTGGTGTAGACTCAAGACCTTAAAACCATCTCAAAATATCAGAATATTTATGGACCTCAGCTCATCTACATCCCTTTGAAGGATAGTAATATTAGCCTGTATGGAAGACACTACATTAGTACTGATCAGGGCCTTCTCCAAGTCCTCAATGTGAAAAGTGAGCTGGTCCATCCTCAATGCAAAATCTGATAAAAGTCAACATTGATTAGACAACTCCATCTATAATAGAGCAAGTGCAGCTGCAATGGCCCCTGAAATCATGGTAGGTACTCGAGACTCGTAGAGAGAGTCATGAACATCAATGGAGTGGGCTAGACTACCCATTCGATAAATGATGGTATAAGTCAAAGGTGGTCTAGAGCTAGGAGCCGAAGGAGGCACCAAAGATGAAGGTGGTATAGCTTTAGAGGTCAATGCAGCGGTGTGTACTCTAGTGGGGGCCAAATCTAGAGACATAATAAAAGGTTCTTCTAAAATAGATAGGTCCATCTCAAGGGTCATTGAATCTTAGAGTAGTATCCTTAGGAGGCAGCCTCTTCCTAGCCTCCACATCTTTTAAATAATCCCTCTTAATTCGGTAGATGTCAGTCAAAGTGGTCGGGGTAACCTGAACATCTGTGGCCATAATAAATGGGACCCCAACCAACTCATATAGTTGGGTGATGAGGACAGGAAATGGTAACGAAGTCTGTTGCTGCCACTCCCTCAAAAAGATCTTGGGTACACTAATATGACCCTCATTGGGTCATACTCGGTCCATCATATATCCTAGTAGAGCAACTTTGAATGCCAAATGATAGACTCATTCTAGGCATGCATCAAGGTGTTATTGATGAATCTGAACCAAGAGTGAGCAACAATGTTGATGTATTGCTTCTTAATTATCACCCCCTCTCTAATCTACGGTGTTGTGATATAAGCCAGTAGAGGTGCGAGCCAACCGCATAACTCGTCTAAGTGTCGAACCAGTTTTTCTTGAAATTCATCTCATCACAAAATAGTTTAACCTAGGAATTTGTTTATACTCAGTGGCCCATATTTGACCTCCTTGCCCTACACCACATCAATATGTAGGGGCTTTGGTGGAACTCCCTTTTTGGGTTTCAGGAACTGCTTAGCATAGGCTTTATAAAATTCTCAAACCTAAGAAGGTACAAAGGGCGTGCGGGGTTTGGTAAATAATTTGAACCAGTGTAATTTGATTATTTCCCAAATCTCGGGATATCGATCCATTATCTCATCCATAGATAGCCACTTTCTTTCCAAAATTATTCTTAACCTGGTGTCTTTGAGGCAATTCATCGATTGCAAGGCAATAACTAGCACAACCTATGGAGGTAGATCAACTAATGTGTCATGGATTGATTTGGAATGCATTTCAACATATGTGCATTCCAATGGTTGAGGGACATCAACCCCGGGTTACGATGGTGAATCAGCTAGTGCACGTACTAGGGTAGAATGATGGTTTGCTTGTATATTGGACTCATCATTGTCCATCTAATCAAGCTTGGTAGATTCAGAGTCTAAATCCAACCTTTGGGTCTCAACCATGGGCCTTTTCTATTGTTTTTTTCTATTTTAGACTCCTTCGCTCGCTTTTGTCTACGAGGGAAAGCCTATGCGGGCACAATCTCTTAAACCATAATTCCACCCAAAAGTCTTTGAACCCAACCCTCCATCTCATCTATCAAATGCTTCACCGGCTCCTTTGGTGTATTCATATCTACAAACAAAACCATCAGAGACAATTGACTGAGATAACTGTTGAAATTGAATAGCCAAAAGACTCAGAAATCACATATATCAAGAGTTGAAATTGTATCTCACCAATAGGATTGGCGAGTCTCCAAATAGGTTTGGTGAAAATAATTGTGCTCATCGACCTATCTCAAAATATTTAAACTTAAGGCTGGACAAGTGTGTGAGAACCAAACCCTAAATGCAAGTCTTCAAATCCAATTAATGATGCTATAAGATCTCGCCGAATATTCCAGTAAGTTTATGGAAAATCCAAGCATAACAAACAAGGCTTAGGGGTTTCGATGAATTGAAGAATAAAAAAAGGAGAGGCTTTAGTAGCTTTCCAAGTGTGTAAGAAACTCTATGATTTTGGAAAGCAAGAAAAGGCAAGCTAGCACCCAAGAAGGGTGACTCACCAACCTAGTTGGGAAAGCCATCTTTTCTTACCAAATTAGAAATTAACTTACCTAGAAAAAAATTCAAGTACAATACCTCCAACATTACTCTAAATTGTAATCCAAGCACATATTAAGCTAACCATGTACCCACGACATATCAATTAGACAAAATTTAACAAGACAAACAAGTTATAGGTACCAAAGTGACGATTAAGCCCTTAAGAAAATTTTCACTAATCCATCATCGGGCAAAACCATGATTTGGATCACAATGTAATTCCAAACACAATTAACAACAGGATCAATCAAAATACAAATCGACTCAATGACCCACTCTTTTAAACACTAATCAAAGAGCAATATTTTTTGTCAAATCAATAATAATCTGAAAAAAATGCAAATCCACAACAAAGGAACATCAACATGATAATTTTCAAGCAAGTATACTCAAACCCAAGTGGACCCAATCATTATTCAAACTAAAAAATACAAATATACTCTCTTTCACTAAACTCGAATAGCCCTAGGATTTGTCATAGAGAAATATGCAACTTCTAACCAAACATTCATCCATCAGTCACAAACCCATATGAGAACAACCATTTCCAATCATCAACATATTAAAAACTATGAACTAATTAAAGAAATTAAGAGAAAAAGAAAACTAACCAAAGTACTATGTAGTAATAGGTACAAGGAATTGAAATTAACAAGAAACTTTTGCCTAAGAAAGGCAAAAGGGAGGTGGGAAAAGTGAACTGGGAGGTCTTTTAAACAAAGACTTACCCCCTACCCAAATGTGTTGATTCAGTTCAGTGAGTTACATAACAAAGCTGACTGAATTGGTGAGTCACCAAATGTTAAACAGCTCACCCATTTTGTCCTTAGGTTGGTTTTGGAAATGAATTCAAGTTGGTGAGATTAATTGGCTCAACAAAGTTACTCGGTGATCCACCAAAGCCCTCTCTGTTTCTCACCTTTCCTCCAGTTTGCAAGTCCCATTTACAATCCAAATTGACGAGCATGGTCGACCTCGCCGAGGCTATTTGGTGAGTTTCCAACTTTTATTGTTGGTGGTTTATCTTTTTAGCGTCCAGGGAACATTTGTTGTTCCTTAAAGGAAAGCTCAGTCAAATTGCTAAGTGGATTTGGTGAGTCACCAAGAAGCGCACTTTACCGATCTTATTTTTCAGCATAATTCTCTTCTTCAACCTGAACATTCAACACACGTTATTCAAAATCACTAAAAAGAACTTTGGTTGTCGCTCAAGAAGGACTTTATTTAATGTTATGGCACAACGTGGTCATGCTTTCAAGCATAAACCACCACTCTTATCAAAGCTTTCCTTGGATCAACACCTAAATAAATCTTTAATCTTTGCACATTTACTTGAAGCATGGCCCATCCTTATTCTCAAGCTCCACAACACCATTATAAAAAACATATATCACTTCGAAAAGACCCAACCATTTGGACTTAATTTTACTTGTGAAGAGTTTCAACCGAGAATTAAAGAGCATTACCATGTCAACAACTCAAAACTCCCAATGCAAAGTTCTGGTATCATTTCACTTCTTCAACCTTTCCTTGTACATAGTTTAACTCTCATCAGTACGGAGGTGAAATTCTTCCAACGGATGCAACTGATCAACCCTATGTCTTGAAGCATTTTTTCTAATTAAGTTTGATGGCTTTCAAACCCCAAGACGTTTTGTGCTCAAGCTCCACAAGTAGATGAAAAGACTTTCAAAACACCAACTGATATGAAGATATTTAAATAGATGTTTTAAAAGTTGTATGATACTGACTCACGCCCAAACTACATCTCCAAAGCAAGGTATAAGAGGTTGGTTAGGGTCAATCCCATGAGGAATAAATTCAAGACTTTGAGTAATTATGAGTAATTAAGATAAAGTAATCTACTTATCTCCCAAAAGTGAGGGTTTTGGTAAATGCAATAACTAAACTACAAAAATCGATCAAGTAAAAGTGTTCTGAAATCAGTGAGGGAAGTAACTAGTGCATTGTGCTCCCTATGAATTCCTGACTTAGTATAACCAGATAATCTTAACCTTTTCTAGTATTTAGCATGCAAAACTGGTAAGTTATGTTCTCCTAACCCTTTGATCTAGGCATTAGGAAAATTTTACCATGTGATTTGATCAAGCCCCGAGGTGTTGCATTACTAACCCTTACCTTTTGTCTCAGTATAACCATCCCTTGATCCATTCAGGTTGATTAGATGATAGGGATCACATCCATTCCTTTTAATTATCCCTTATCCCATTCATTACCCCTTTGATCCAGTAAGTAACAATTAGGTTAGTTCTAATGTTGGCCCCCGTTAAAAAGCATTCACAACAAAGGGATAAAATAATGCACATATGCACACTTCTATGGATTACGAATTTTTTAGGTTTTACAATATTAGTTCTTCATGGTTCCCACAACCCTAGGTGTAGATCTAGCTACACATACTCATTTTATATGAAGAAACCATGTTATATAATAGCATAATTAAACACTTACAACGATGAATTAAAGAATAAGAAAATCTAAAAACTTCACAAGAAACCATGATGTTATAGCCTAAATGTAAAATCAAACGTAATCTCCAATAATCACAAATAATGAGTTCTCATTGTTCTAATTCATCTCTCTTCTTCTCTTTGCCTCCCTCTCCTATTTATAATAAGTAAAAATGAAATCCAAAATGAAATAGAAAACTAAAATTGGGAAATCAGAGGATCAAGGTTACGAGTCATAGATGGAATCATGGCTCGTAACAGGCCTTCGTAGACTACACTGGAAAAAAAAATGCCTTCCATATAAGAACTTCTCTTACGAGCCATCTTCTGACTTACTTCCCATAAACGGTCTCGTCTAATAACTTTTTAGAAATTCTTTAAAACTCTTGTCCTTCAACCACGGTCTTATCCACGACCAGTCACCTGACTTACGACAATTCATAACCTCAACATCTGAAAATTAGAACTTTATTGGATCTAACCCACAGAACCAATCTACGGTCAATGGAATAAACTATAACTCGTAAAGAAACATGTAAATCCTCAAAACCCTATAATTTGTGCAACTTAGCCCAAAACCATCTCGATTCCTAAAATCTTAAAAAATAAATACAAAAACACATCAAACCTACTGACATCACTTTTAGAACACACAAAAATGCCATGTTTTAAGCATCAAAAGTGTTGTATTTTGGAAGTACATCAACACCCTACACTTAAAATTGTGCTTGTGCTCAAGCGACGGACTCAATCTACATAAGCAATATAACAATACAGACCTCAATCTAATGGAATAAATCATCTCTCAATCAATGAAAGATACCTAGTCAAACTCATCAGTGCATAGCAGATAGTCATCAAACAGACCTATCAAGGCCTCCTCACCAATTTCAAATCAACCAACCGGAGACCTACATCTCCTACCATACAAAGCCTCAAAAGGAGCCATACCGATGCTAGCATGAAAACAATTATTATAGGCAAATTCAATGAGAGGTAAATGATCATCCCAATTTCCCTTAAACTCCAACACACAAGCCCTCAACATATCCTCTAATGTTTGAATTATCCTCTCGGCTTGCCCATCGATTTGACGATGGAATGTGGTGCTCAACTTAACAATAGTACCAAGACTTCTTTGAAAGAACCTCCAAAAGTGAGTAGTAAATTAGGTACCCCGGTCCGAGATGATAGACCTAGGCACACCATGCAACGTTACTAATTCCCGAACATACACCTTAGCATACTCTTCGTCACTATAGGTAGTCTTGACCAGTAGGAAATAAGCCGACATTTTCATCCTATCGACCATGATCCATATAGACGTAAATTTCCATCTAGTGCGGGGCAACCCAACAACAAAATCCATATTTACATCCTCCCACTTCGAAGCAGGAATCTCAATGTCTTGAGTCAAGCCACTGGGCCTTTGATGTTCAACTTTCATTTGATGGAAATTAGAACATTCCGATACAAATTTAGCCACATCCCTTTTCATACTATGCCACTACTACAAACCTTTCAAATCTTGATACATTTTGGTAGATACCGGATGAATAGAATATTGTGAATTATGAGTCTCTTTTAAAATAGTCTCCCTCAAACCATCAACATCCGGAACACACAAACGATCTTGGTACCGAAGCACACCATCTCCCCCTTG
>JBCEWC010010208.1:0-17897 GCA_038996855.1 Solanum aculeatissimum | reverse complement strand
TTTAGGGGAGTTAGGAGACCTTAGAAAGCCTAAAAGGGGCATAAGATCTAATTAAATTACGAATTAACCATTAATGAAACAGACTAGATCACTGAAGACAGTGTCTCACGAAAGGTCTACAGTGCCCGTCCAGAGGCTCACGGACCGTGAGCCTGTCCGTGAGACCTCACTTGGTCTCGGCTTCGGCTTGAACTCTCGGGGACTTTCTGGATCACTTCATGAGGGGCCTCACGGACTGTGTAGCTGTACACGGACTGTGTACTGGTCCGTGGAGCATCACATGGTCCAGAGTCCAGCCCCAAACATTGTCCAACTCTCTGGATCACTTCACGGGACCCCTTACGGGCCGTGAAGGGTCACACGGACCGTGAAGTGATCCGTGGGACCACACTTGGTCCATGGCCTGGCCCCCAACCCCTAGAAGCACACTAGACCAACCCACGAGCATCCCCACATACCGTCGACAACCAAACGGTCCGTGGTCCAACCCTTAGACTCCATTCCAAAACGTTTTCCCAGCGTCCTTCCAATTACGGACAGTTTTACTGCAAGGGCCATAACTTTCACATACAAACTCCAAATTAAGTGAAACTAGTTGCGTTGTGTAGATAACTCAAAGACCTTCAATTTAATATATAGAGGCTCACACAGTTCATCCTGTACCAAAAGATGTGTCTTTTCAAAATCCACTTCCCAACCGGCCTTACAACTTCACCAAATGATCTTTTTTGAATCCGGCCACTTAAATACAACCCATGGCTACCAAAATTTAACCATTACCAGTTTAACACTAACCTTGACCAAACATTATGAAGTTCCAAAATTTTCAGGTCATTACATAAGAGTAGCTCCATACTTGTCATATCATACCATATCATATTGGTGTAAACACCCATGTTGCTCAAAAATCCATATCATAGCCATTATGTGATCACATTCTTATCATAACCCATACTTGTTCAAAATCATAGTCATAAACATATTTGGGACTTAGCCCATATCAAAACCTTCATGACAATCCATGATCATGCATGAAAATGCCATAAGTAACAATGAGAATAATATGGATACTAGCATTCATACTTTAAATTCAAATCAAGAGTAGTCCATAAGAAATTCAAGTTAAGTCAACACTTAAACCATCATTAAAACACTACCCATGCATAGTTCAAGAGTAAAAGGGACATGTAAAACTTGACCTTCATCAAATCCATTGAAACTTCATAGAATTCAAACTTAAATCAACTTTAAATCACCTAATTCCTACAACCCATAACTCAATTCAACTAAATACATCAAAATTTAAAGAACCCAACATTAAAGAAAGCTTGAAATCATAATTTAATGAGGAGGATTCTTGGGTCTTCATGGATGAAAGGGAATCCATGAATCAATCCCACATACCTTGAGATTAGTCAAGAGAATATGATGATTTTACAACAAAGATGATTTTCCCCAAATTTCTTCAAGCTTTCATCAATGGAGGTCAAGAAGATTAAGAGAATTTTGGAGTGAATTGAAGAGTGATAGAATGAATTAGAGAGGATTAGGGTTTGATTTAGGGGAATTAGGAGACCTTAGAAAGGATAAAAGGGGCATAAAATCTAATTAAATTACGAATTAATAATTAATGAAATGGACTAGATCACCGAAAACAGTGACTCACGGAAGGCTTCTAGTGGCCGTCTACAGGTTTACGGACCGTGAACCTGTCCGTGGGACTTCACTTGGTCTCAGCTTTTGCTTGAACTCTCGGGGGACTTTCTGGACCACTTCATGAGGGGCCTCATGGACCGCGTAGCTGAACACGAACCATGTACTGGTCCGTGGAGCATCACTTGGTTCGGAGTCCAGCCCCGAATGTTGGCTAACTCTTTGGATAACTTCACGGGATCCTTCACAGGCCGTGAAGGGTCACACGGACCGTGATGTGGTCCGTGGGACCACACTTGGTCCATGGCTTGGCCCCCAACCCCTAGGAAAACACTGTACCAACATACGAGCACCCCCATGGACTGTGGACCACCAAACGGTCTATGGTCCAACCCTTAGACCCTATTCCGGAACCCTTTTCCAGCATACTTCCAATTATATGAAGTCTCACTACAAGAGCCGTAACTTTTACATACGAACTCCGAATTCAGTGAAACTAGTTGCGTTGCGAAGATAATTCAAAGAGATTCGAGTTATCATATAATAGCCCACAGAGTTCATCCTGTACAAAACGATATAGCCTCTCAAAGTCAGTGCTTCCTAAATGGCCTTTCAACCTTCCACCAAAATGATTCCCTTGAATCCGGCCACTTAAATACAACCCATGGCTACCAAAATTCAACCATGATGAATTTCACACTAACCTTGACCAACCATTATGAAGTTAAATTTTTTTTGGATCATTACATCATCTCTCTTGGGAACATTCGACCTCGAATGAGCTAAAATTACGGCTTGAGGACAACAATCAAACAAGAGACATTTTAATCAAAACTTAAAACGCATCATGCATCATTTCAAAAGTCATCCAAAACTCATGCCAAAACATCGTTTAAATAAATTTCGTGCTCATGTATGCATGCAATGTCATGAAACTCAAGAATTTAAAATAGTAGGACCATAAAAGGATAGAACCTAATACCTTAGGCTTGAGTAGATTGGAAGAGATAGGGATATCGCTCCCTCATGTCCAACTCCGCTTCCCACGTTGCACTCTCCACGTCTTGGTTCCTCCAAAACACCTTGACCGAAGTTACATCCTTATTGTGAAGCCACTTCATTTGCCTATTCAAAATTTCAACCGACACTTCTTCATAGGTCAAATTCTCCTCAACCATCATACCTTCCAAAGGTGTAATTATCATAGGATCACCAACCAACTTCCTCAACATGGACACATGGAATACTGGATGAACGGAGCTCAGTCCAATGGAAAATCCAACCTATAAGCCACATTCCCAACCCATTCCACAATCTCATAAGGTCCTACATACACCCAATCACTAACATGAAATTCGAGATCCCTTTTCCTAACATACGAATACGACTTTTGGTGACTTTGAGCCATCTTCAACCTTTCCCTAATCAACCTCACTTTTTCAATGGCCTCAACAACCAAATCCGGGCCTAACAAGGCCGCCTATCCTATTTCAAATCATCCAACCGGAGATCTACATCTCCTACCATACAATGATTCAAATGAAGGCATACCAATGCTAGCATGGAAGCTATTGTTGTAAGCAAACTCAATGAGAGGTAGATGATCATCCTAATTTCCTTTGAATTCCAGCACACAAGCCCTTAACATGTCCTCCAAGGTTTGAATTGTTCTTTCGGCTTGCCCATTAGTTTAAGGATGAAATGCGGTGCTCAACTTGACCTTGGTACCAAGTCCCTTTTGAAACGACTTCCAAAACTGAGAGGTGAATTGAGTACCACGATCCGATATAATAAACCTCGGTATACCATGCAATCTCACAAACTCCCGAATATACACCTTGGCATACTCATTGACACTATAGGTAGTCTTAACTGATAATAAGTGAGCCGACTTGGTTATCCTATCAACCACAACCCATATATAATCGAATTGTCTCCGAGTACGGGGTAACCCACCACAAAGTTCATGTTCACATCTTCCCACTTCCAAGTAGGAATTTCAATTTCTTGTGTCAAACCAACGGACCTTTGATGTTCCACCTTTACTTGTTGGCAATTAGGACATTCCAACATGAACTTGGCTATATCCCTCTTCATACCATGCCACCAATAAAACTCTCTCAAATCTCGATACATTTTGGTAGATCCCGATTGAATAGAATATTGAGAATTATGAGCCTCTTTCATGATAATCTCCCTTAAGCCATTAACGTCAGGAACACACAAGCACACCATCTCCCCTTGGGAGAAAACCTCAATCTTTCCATCAATAACCAACTTCTTCAACTCTACCAAGGAAGGATGTAGGTCTTGTTTCATCTTAACATCAACTACCAAGGAAGACTCGGATCCACCTTGACGAAGAATTTCACCATTGTCGGATTTAGAAAACCTCACACCCAACCTAGCCAAACGGTGTACATCTTTTACTATCTCTTTTTTCCCCTTTTCCACATGAGTCACACTTCCTATGGAGAGCCTACTAAGGGCATCCACCTCAACATTAGCTTTGCCGGGGTAATAAAGGATGCTCATATCATAATCCTTGAGGAGTTCCAACCATCTACTTTGCCTCAAATTTAGGTCTCTATGGGTGAATACATATTGAAAACTCTTGTGATCGTTGAAGACATCCACATACACCCCATAAAAATAATGTCGCCAAATTTTCAAAGCAAACACCACCGCCACCAACTTGAGATCACGGGTTGGATAATTTTGTTCATGCACCTTCAACTATCGGGACACATAGGCTATCACCTTACCATGTTGCATAAGCACACAACCCAAACCAATACGCGACACATTACAATATACCACAAATCCATCTAACCCGTTAGGCAAAGTCAAAATCAGAGCCGACGTGAGTCGGTCTTTCAAAGTTTGGAAACTTTTCTCACATTTATTTGACCACATAAATTTGGCCTTCTTTTGAGTCAACTTAGTCAATGGAGATGCTATAGATAAAAGCCCTTCAATAAACCTTCTATAATAACCGACTAAACCAAGGAAGCTTCGAATATCCAAAGGAGTCAACGGTCTAGGCCAATCCTTCACCGCTTTTGTTTTCTTAGGATCGACCTTAATGCCATCACCGGACACCATATGACCAAGGAAAGCAACTTATCCCAACCAAAACTCACACTTGCTAAACTTGGCATACAATTGCTTTTCCCTCAATGTTTGAAGCACCAATTTCAAGTGATCCATATGCTCTTGCTCACTACGGGAGTAAATCAAGATGTCATCAATGAAGACTACCACAAAATTATTAAGGAACGATTTAAACACCCGATTTATAAGGTCCATAAACATTGCCGGGGCATATGGTTAACCCAAACGACATCACTACAAATTCAAAATGACCATAACGAGTATGAAAGACCATCTTGGGGATGTCACACTCCCTCACCTTCAATTGGTGATAACCTGAACGAAGATCTATTTTGGAGAAGTGAGTAGATCCTTAAAGTTGTCAAAATATCATCATTTCTAGGCAACGGGTACCTATTCTTAACGGTCACCTTGTTCAATTGCCAATAATTAATACACATTCAGAGAGATCCATCCTTCGTTCTCACAAACAACATAGGAGCACTCGAAGGAGAAATGCTCGGCCTAATATAACCCTTTTCTACAAAATCTTTCAATTAATCTTTTAATTCCTTCAACTCCGCCGGAGCCATACGATAAGGAGGAATAGAAATAGGTTGTGTATCCAAAAGGAGATCTATGCCAAAATCTATTTCTCTATCGGGAGGAATACCGGGCAAGTTCTCGGGAAACACATCGGAAAACTCATTAACCACCGGGACCGATTCAAACTTAGGTGACTCACCCTCCACATCTCTAACCCACACAATATGATAAATACACCTCTTATAAATTATTTTCCGATCTTTGAGGTAGGAAATAAACCGACCCTTAACCATAGAATCACTACCCTTTCACTCCAACACAGGTTCATTAGGAACTTCAAATTTAACTTGCCTAGTTCTACAATCAACCGAGGCATATGATTCATGCAACCAATCCATCTTAAGGATAACATCAAAATCATACATCTCAAGTTCTAAAAAGTCACTGGGGAACACTTTATGCAACATAGAGACATGAAAACCCTGATACACTTTTTGGGCATCAATAGACTCACCCACGAGAGTATACACAGAATATTGTTCCCTTAGAGTTTTAGGACTCAAACCAAATTTACCAGCCAACAGAGGAGTCACAAAATCTAAATTTGCACCCGGATCAAGTAAAGCATAAGCATCATAATCAAAGATTTTTAATATACCAGTCACGATGTCCGGAGCTTCCTCCGCCTCTTGTCGAGCATGAAGAGCATAAAATCGACTGAGAGCACCAACAACCGGAGCTTTTTGCTGCCTTTGACCATCGGGAGCCACTTGATCTTTCTTTGCACCCCTTGGACAATCAGAAATCTTGTGGTCCAAACCCCCACATCTAAAGTAAGCACCCGAAGCTCTCCTACAATTACCCACATAATGCTTCCCACATAAACCACAAAAAGCAATTCGGGGACTACCCGCAACTTGTGCCTTAGGAGGAGGCACTCTTGGATTAGAAACCCTTATATTTGAACCTTGGCCTTGATGGAATCGGCCCAAACCACCACCACTCTTGGAATTGGAGACCCCCCCATCAAATCACGCCTTCTTAGCTTTATTAACCCTTTTCTCCTTAAGCTTTTCACCTTCAATTTTCTCGGCATACGTCATGAGCCTAGAGATGTCCATGTCGCGGATGAGCATAGCAGTTCGGCACTCCTTCACCACCAAATCCAAAACACCTGAAATAAACTCATACATTCTTGTACGGGGTTCAGATACAAGCATGGGAACATATTTGGAAAGCTTAGTGAACTTGAGAGAGTAGTCCCTTATGATCATACCACCTTGTCGAAGATTGATGACCTCGATCATTTTGGCTTCTCTAAGATCAAGAGGAAAGACCGATCAAGGAAGGCCATTTTCCCCACCTAACCTTGACATCAACCATCCTCTTAACTAGCCATTGGTTATACCACACTTTGGCCACATCTTTCAATTGATATGCGGCCAACTCAGTTTTCTCTTACGAACTCACCCCATTATGGTCAACACCTTAGTGAGTTCATCAATGAACTCTTGAGCATCTTTGTCCACTTTTGAGCCAAAGAACTCCGGAGGGTTCATCCGGGTGAAATCCCTCACCATAGAAGCTGGAGTACCAATATTCACGAAATTGATTGGTCAGTCTTGGTTAGCCACTGCTTGGGACAACATAGACACTGCATTCCTAAACTCGGCGTGGGTCACTTATTCCTCTACTGGTTCCTAAGGGACTTGTTCCTCAAATTCTGGAACTTGATGGGGGAACAAAACTCTTCTTGGAGGCATGTTCTGAAAGAGCGACAAGAGTACCAAGAGTTTAGGAAATTTATCGTAACAATTTACGGCATGACATAAGGAAGCAATAAAATGAGACAAATTCCTAAAACATCATCATAACCTCTCGTTCATAGGCATGGTGCACATCACACCCATGAACAAGACACTAATTGACGCGACATGTTGGAATTCGAGGATCATTGACAAACTTAGGGCTTTGGTACCATCTTTGTCACGACCTGGAAGTGGGGCCTAGATATGACATGGAGTAGAAGAACCCGAAGGTCCTCGATCAAGCCATCATAGAATCATTACTCATATCATCGGTTCAGAAGTGCAAAAAAGTAAACACATAACACATAATTCTAAGAGAAACGGGGCTTTGGACTCAAGCTATGAGGATGTTGCCGAGAATGGGATGAACATGAATCACATAGCTCATAACAAGTATTTCTAAGGGGCGGGTAAGTAGGACTCAAGCTATGGGGCCACACCAGATTTATGAGACTTTCCACATAAGCACATTCCTAACATTCACAAGTCCAAGCATAATCATAAGCATAATTGAAACATCATTCTCATAGCCAAATCTCAATAGTCATAACATCTCATCAAACATAATACAATGTGCAAGAATCTAACATGTCCAACATAGCCTCTACATAAGATAGAGTGGGGCCTCGACATAATCTGGGCTCACCCTCAATTCATAAAGAAGAAAGTAAAACAATACAAGGAAGAGGAAAGTAGATATTGCCCTTGGACAAAAGGGCTCACCACAAGAAAAAGCTTCAAGGATGTCACTCATTGTTCAATGGTAGATAGAGGTCGTTACCGGTCCTTACATGGTCAGAACATGTAGACAAAGAGTATGAGTTAGCACTATAAAGCATTAAGTATACGGGCATGCAAATTCTTATGCACATGAACCTATAGAAAACCTAGATGGCAAGGTCACATACATAGAATGAGATTATAAGGAAGAATAATATATCAATATGCCATGATAACCATGATGCATGAAATGCCATAATGCTTAAAGTATAGAGGGGATGGGACCATAACCAACATCCAAACTCATGTGAGCTATAACATGAACTTGCCTAATGAGGCCTCCCATCAGATCAGAGAAGATTATCTACCAAAGGTAATCTACACCATACCTTACGAGCCTCCCATTTCAGTGTGATGGCCACCTTCCTTACGACCCAGTCATTTTGGAAGGATTTACATAACATATCATATCATATCATATCATATCATATCAAACCATACCTTATGGGCCTCCCATTTTGGTAGCAACCTATGTTGGCACATAGTTTCGAGAAAGAAGTGGGACCCTTGGTGATAGCCCACTTACTACTCCAATCCTTCTCGGTACTAAGTCAACATCCCACAAGAATACATATACATATACATGATTTTAAAATGGAAACTTGACACTTGAACATCAAACCATGCACACTTGGGCTTAAAATCCAAATCACTTTCATTACTCTTATGCATACTTAAGAAGAGTCAAACACATTTCATAATCATTCTTCATTGGGCTAAAAAGCCAAATACACTTTCATGTCAAACTTCATGCATAAGAGTAGCTCCATACTTGTCATATCATATTGGTATAAACAATAATGTTGCTCAAAGATCCATATGATAGACATTATGTGATTACATTCTTGTCATAACCCATACTTGTTCAAAATCACAGTCATAAACATGTTTGGGACTTATCCCACATCAAAACCTTCATGAAAATCCATGATCATGCATGCAAATGCCATGAGTAACAATGAGAATAACATGGGTACTAAAATTCATACTTTATATTCAAATCAAGAGTAGTCCATAAGAAATTCATGTTAAATCAACACTTAAACCATCATTAAAACAATACCCATGCATATTTCAAGAGTAAAGGGGACATGTATAACTTGACCTTCATCAAATCCATTGAAACTTCATAGAATTCAAACTTAAATCAACTTTAAATCACCTAATTCCTACAACCTATAACTCAATTCAACTAAATACTTCAAAATTTAAAGAACCCAACATTAAAGAAAACTTAAAATCATAATTTTAAGAGGAGGGTTCTTTGGTCTTTATGGATGAAAGGGAATCCATGAATCAATCCCACATACCTTGAGATTAGTCAATAGAATTGGATGATTTTGCAACAAAGATAATTTTCCCCAAATTTCTTCAATCTTTCATCAATGGAGGTCAAGAGGATTCAGATAATTTTGGAGTGAATTGAAGAGTAATAGAATGAATTAGAGGGGATTAGGGTTTGATTTAGGGGAGTTTGGAAACCTTAGAAAGGCTAAAAAGGGCATAGGATCTAATTAAATTATGAATTAACCATTAATGAAACAGACTATATCACTGAAAACAGTGACTCACGGAAGGCCTGCAGTGGCCATCTATAGGTTCATGGACCGTGATCCTGTCCGTGGGACTTCACTTGGTCTTGACTTCAGCTTGAACTCTCGGGGGACTTTCTGGACCACTTCACGAGGGGCCTCATGGACCGTGTAGCTGGACACAAATCGTGTACTGGTCCGTGGAGCATCACTTGGTCTGGAGTCCAGCCCCAAACCTTGGCCAACTCTCTAAATCACTTAACGGGATCCCTCACGGGCCGTTAAGGGTCATACAGACCGTGAGGTGGTCCGTGGGACCATACTTGGTCCATGGCTAGGCCCCCAACCCCTAGGAGCAAACTGGACCAACCCACAAGCACCCCCACGAACTGTGAACCACCAAACGGTCTATGGTCCCACCCTTAGACCCTAATCCAGAACCCTTTTTCAGCATACTTCCAGTTACGGGTAGTCTCACTACAAGGGTCGTAACTTTCACATCCAAATTCCACATTGAGTGAAACCAGTTGCGTTGTGAAGATAACTCAAAGAGATTTGATTTAATATATAGAAACCCACATAGTTAATCTTCTACCAAAAGATATAGTCTCTGAAAGTCAATGCTGCTTAAATTACCTTTCAACCTTCCATAAAAATGATTCCCTTGAATCCGGCCACTTAAATACAATCCATGGCTACCAAAATTCAACCATGACTAGTTCCACACTAACCTTGACCAATCATTACGAAGTTTGAAAATTTTTGGATCGTTACATCTGCCCATTCGGTGATGTGCTGAATTTCAACGGGGACACAAATTTTGCTTCTTTTTTGTGCATTTTGTCCCGTTTGCTTTATTTTATATTCATTTATCCTTAAATCCTTCTTGGTCACCAAACCTATCATTTGTCAATAAATTAAGTTAGGCTCTAAGGTAAAATGAACCATTGAGGAACATTACGCTCTATTTAAGCTCAAATATGAGTCAAAATCTCAAACTCATCAACACCCCCAACTTAACTTTTTGCTTGCCGTCAAGATAATGAATCATCAAATTTCCAACACACATTCCTTTCAAACTAGACCAAAAGACAGTAATATGCAAATGACACTCCTTTTTTTCGTCAACCAAGTTTTCACAAACCTTTTACGTCATTTTGAAGCCTCAAAATGTGACTAAAAGCTGTCAAGACAAGACTATGCTTACAATTGCTCACATGGTTGCCAACTCATTCTCAAAATGATTCCATGTGCCCTCACTATCAAATAAGATTTCTCATTCTCACAAAGCATAAGTACTTTCATTAATTCTAGAGGAATTGCACAACACTTACACTCATAAAAGAAGAATGATATGCATTCTCTCACCCATAGGCTTCCCCTTATTTTCAATCGATCAAGGACTCCTTGGGGTCTAACTTTGGATCATAAGGACTTGCTAATGACTTGTGATGTAATGACCTAGTTGGTCATTGTTGGTCATTTTTGACCTTATCTGTGAAAATAACTATTTTATTCTTTGGTAAATTGCGTTGGGCCTATTTTGAACTATTCGAATGATTGAAACTGAAATCTAGAGTTTTAAAATGGTAAATATGAGTTTTGACACTTTTTGGAAGCTAAGTTATTGAAAAAAGAGTTTTTTTTATCATTCTAATTTTCTAGGGTCGGATCGGGGATCATCAATTTTATTAGTTTTGAAATGTTGAAACTGAACTACAGAAAGTTACAGAACTAAAATTTGGAGTTAAAATGAGGTTTTTAGGCCCAAAGTTATGATTTTAGTTATTTTTCGAACCAAAGTTTGACTTTAGTCAACATTTGGACTTCGGAATCTCATATTGGAATTTTGACAGTTCCAATAGTTTCAGATGGTGAAACTAATGTTAGAAATGGTCTCGGAATAAGTTTTAGATTTGCCGAGTGCAATTTTGGTATTTTGAGTTGTAAACTAGTTTTACCGGGTCAGATTGGTAAATATGGAGAGGAGGCCTTGAAATCAATTTCTAATGATTCCGTTGAGTATGGATCATTATTTTCGGTATGGATACATATAGAGTTTGTGTAATTTTGAGTTTGGATGAGTTTCGGGAGTCCATTTCGAGTAGGGAATTGGACTTGGTATTGCTGGTTTTACTATTATCTGGTGAAGTGCACTTTCTTCTCTGTGTTTATGGAGAAGCCCCCGCATTTGTGGAGGTCTGGTGAGGTTACCTTTCGTGTTTGTGGAGGGTTGGTCCGCGTTCGCAAAATGCACATGTGCGCGAGTGACCCCCCTCCCTTTTGTTCTTCGTGTTCGTGGGTTTGTCTCCTCAATCATGGAGGTATATTTGACAGTCAACTCCGCATTTGTGAGACCCCACCCGCGTTCGTGGAGAATATTTTGTAACTGAACAATTTAAAACCCAACAGACACCATTTTTACTCTATTTTTGAACTTGTCAAACTTTTTAGGTGATTTTGGAAGAGGATTTTCAAAGGAGTATACTGGGTAAGTATTTCTAACATTATATTAATCATTTTCCTTAAGTTATATCTTGATTGCATCCTAAAATGCATGATTTTCAATGTCCAAAATTGAGAATTTTTAGACTATGATTTTCAAACTTTGAATATTGATTTGTCTTCCGATTTAAGCTTGATTTTAGTGGGATTTTTACCCATGAACTTTATTTTTCGTGTAAAACTTGATTTTAAAGTCAATTGTTAGATTTGGGAACTTTGATTTTTAGCCCTAAAATTGACCATTTTCCCCCTAAGTCTAAACCATGCCAATATGAGTATCAAAATGCTCCTCTTGATGCGTAGTATCTGATTTTTGTTGTGATTGGTTGATTTGAGGATCGTTTGGAGGCTTGAATTTATTAAAAGCTTATCCGAGTGTGGTTTCAACATTGATGTAGGTTCGACTAACCTTGTTGGACTAGATTTGAGTTATTGATCATGGTTATGTGGTAATTATGAGATCTAGACCGAATCATGAGTAATTATATTGATGAGAGTAATATTTAAGGGTGTGTAAAAATTGAATCGATCGATAAACCGAACCGTTACAAATATTATTGGTTTATTTGATTATTGGGTTATCGGTTCGATATCAGTTTCTACTATTGGGTTATTGAGTAAACCGATAACCCAATAAGATTATAGTAATTTATTATTTTACCCCTTCATAAATATTAAATATTTGTAATTTAATAGTAATAGGACACTTAGCAATACTATGCCTATCTTAATTTTTTACGGTATTTAAGTGATTAGTTATTCACTTTAGTATTTTAGTTTATAATCAACTAATTATAAATTTTGCAAGTTTGTGAACATAGTCTTCGTACTCTTTCTTCTTTTTATTAATGCAAATTCTCAGTATCATTCTTATCGGATAAACCAAAACCAAACCGTTAAGGACTTAAAACTGATAAAGAGAAAATTAATAAAAATTATTTTATTGGTTTAGCAAATTTAAAAATTGAAAATTGATAAATCGAACTGATAGTGTATAAAACTAAATCGAACCAATCGATGCACACCCCTAGTAATATTTATGAGAATGTTATGTCGGTTAAGCCGAATTATGGGTAATTGTGATTCTATTGTTAATTTGAGATGGATACTTGTGGATTGAGATTCTGTGAAATGTTGTCATGATAAATTGATGATTTAATAATGATTTGGGAAACATGATGATAATGTGATGGTCAACGGGACACTTTGATGACTATACACATACCTTGTGGATGAGTAAGGTCCGTTATTCATGTTAATGTGATTTTTGGATCTAATTATGATGTAGATGTATCTTAGGGATAAATAAGGTCCTGTACTTGTGACATACTTGTTAGTTGTATATATTGAGGATGGATTTATATTGTAAGGATGAGTGAGGTCCGGTATACATATATTTGGTATGTCTGATGATTGAAATGGTTATGTCTAGTTGAGATATTGTGATCTATGGTGATACTTGATATTATATTTCATGCCCTATGAGACTTACGATGTAGTACTCTCATTTTGATGTTATTATGTTTATGAACATATTTGAGTGGTTAGCATTACCTTATGTTTGTATAATGTTGCATCATACCACCCCTTGATCCGAGTAGGCGACAAAAGTAATATTCTCCATAGTTGTACTAACCTCTTGACCCGAGTAGGAGGCAAGGGTGAGATTTACTATATATAACCCCTTGACCACGAGTAGGTGACAAAGATGAATATTGTAACACCCCTTGATCGCAAGTAGGTGGAAAGAATGAGACATTGTAATACTCTTAACCATGAGAAGGTGGCAAGATCAGGAGACACCTGATGCATGATTGATAGCATTTCATATACGGTATGGTTGTTGACCACGGTGTTGTGATACTGGACATGTGGGAGATTTTATAAGGCTTATTATATATTCTTATTGTGTACTAACCTTTTTGATGCAGGTGTAGGCTTCTTTGTTATTACATACTTGTTAGATTTCTCTTACCCAGTCGGTTGAAACTACTGGGTATATTTCAGTGTATTCACCCCTACTTTGTTTCATCCCTATATATTGTACACATGGTTCGGGATAGGGTAGTTGATTATTTTATTGAAGTGTTATGGATATCACCCAGATCTATACGACGAGGCTAATACCTCGAATCACCATGGATCTTTAGATCATCTTTCATTTCTTTTCTATCGGACTATGTTTCAGATATTATGAGACAATCTTATATTTTCTTAAAACAAATGTATTTTTCTCTTCAATACGGTATTTAGACGCTCTTGTACTCATGACTCCAGGTTTTGGGGATATTTGATGTATTATTGTGTTGACTTCTGCTTTATTTCATTTTTCTTTAGTCATGACCCATTTTGGGTCATGACAAGTATGGTACCAGAGCTCTAGGTTCGTTGGGCTCATGAGTTAAGAGAAAAGTGTCTAGTAGAGTCTTGTGGATTGGTGTGTAGACTTCCACACCCATCTCCGAGAGTCTACGGGATACTGTTTAGAAAAACTTTCATGTCTTTCTTCTGATTCGTGTGTTTCTTTGTATTACCCACTTTGAAAGTGTCTAATATACTCTTTTTACGTAGATGATTATGAGGTCCCGATGATACATGGGAGAGATCAAGCCGGTGATGTAGCTTCCACTTGTGGATGAGGCAAAGCTTGGGATAGAACCAGAGGTCGAGGTCTTGCTAGAGGGGCAGCTCCACCTAAAGGACAATTGAGGTCAGCTTCTCGGGGCTTACATATGAGCCAGAGGAGCCTACAGATCCTATTCCTCCATCCTCAACTGCACCCCCTACACCATTAGTTCAGGAGTTACTATTGAGGTTATTGGCTAGATTGGATGAAGCTCCTCCAGCCCCAACTACAATTGAGATACCGATTTTTGCAGCATCGATTGATCCTGCTATAGCCTCAGCAGAGCCAACTATGGCCCATGTTAGTCCTTTTCCAGCCCCAATAGATCCTCTTGTGGTAGCTGTGACTCCATTTCAGACACCTCAGATGGGTGCAGGTGCAAAATTTTAGAGTTTAACAGTTGCTCCATCTATTACATTGCCGTTGTTTATGGGTCCACCATCTTCTTCTAGTATAAATATGTCCTAAACCGAGAAGAAGAATTTTGAGAGGTTTGTTTAACTAGCTTTTCCGAGATTTGACGACTCCCCATATGAGAGAGCTTATGATTTCTTGTTAAAGTATTAGGACCGACTGTGTAATTTTGATATCTTGGAGTCACATAGAGTTTCTTATACTACTTATTAGCTTACTGGCCTCGCCAAGGAGTGGTGGAGGTTAGTTGTGGCTCATCGACCTATTGGTTCCCGAGTTATGACTTGGGCACAATTCACAGTGATATTCTTGGAGAGGTTCGTGCCATACAGTCTTTGGGATAGTCATCATGATGAGTTTGATAAGCTTCAATAGGGTTTTATGACAGTGTCAGACTATGAGGCCAAATTTCATTCATTGTCCAAGTATACCTTGTCTACCATCCTTACCGAGTTTGAGAGGATTCAACACTTCACCTAGAGGGTTGGCAGGGTATATTCAGGAGGCTACAACTTCCTCATTCTTGTTGGAGGCACAATTCAGAGTATTATTGATCATGCTCGTATGATAGAGCGCATTTGACATGGTAGATAGGGTGCCAGGAAGAGGTTCCATCATCATGGACAGTTTCGTGGTCACCCGCCCTAAGATAGAGAGTTTCAGAGGTAGGGCCATCAGGGATAGGCAGTTTAGACAACTCTTCCAACATCTGACATTGTTAACAGGTGTATACTTAGATAGTCTGTGATAGTTCTCTTGGTTCGGTCAAGACGTGGTGGTTTCTTGGCATAGTTATCTCAGGGATGAGATTTGAGAGCTTTCTATGTTTCTAATGAGGTTGGGAACTTCGCCAACCATTTTCCATATCATATTTTTCCCACTCAGGCTTTAGGGTTTCAACCAGCCCATCTAACCCCAGTACCAGCCACTAGAGACACCTCTCAGGGTATGAGAGGAGGTACTAGAGGAGGACGTGGCACAGGGAGAGATGGAGCTCGTGGAGGCTCACAGGCTAGTGGTGGCTGTAGGGTTTTCTATGTTGTTGCATATATAGCTGAGGCAGAGGGTTCTGATGCAGTTATCACAAGTATGGTTCCAGTATGCCACCATTCAACTTCAATTTTATTTGAGCCAAGTTCTACTTATCCTTATGTGTCGACTTATTTTGCTTTGGATATTGATATTATGTGTGAGCTGCTTACCGAGCCTATATGTGTTTCCACCCCGGTAGGTGAATCTTTAGTGGTGAATTGGTGTATCGGGGGTATGTTGTGACCTTTAAGGGGAGGATACTATTCTTGACTTGATACTGTTAGATATGATGGACTTTGATGTGATATTGGGTATGGATTGGTTATCGCCTCATTATGTTATTATTGATTGCCATGCAAAGACAGTGACTATCTTGTCAAGAGTTACCTTAGTTGGTGTGGACTAGAGCACCTAAATCCTATTCGAAGGGAGTTATTTCTTATATACACGCTTGCTGGATGATGGAGAAGGGATGCTTAGCTTATTTGGCTCATGTTCGGGCTATCGCTCAATAGTCTCCATCTTTGTAGGACATTAGGGTTGCTAGAGAATTTATGGATGTCTTCCCTACTGATTTTCTAGGTGTTCCTCCTTATCATGATATAGACTTTGCTATTGATGTGGAGCTGGGCACCAAGCCCATATCTATTCCTCTAAATTGGATGGATCTGGCTGAACTAAAGGAGTTAAAGGAGCAATTGGAAGATTTGCTGAAAAAGGGATTTATTCATCCTAATTTGGGGTGCTCTAGTATTATTTGTGAAGAATAAAAATGGTACTATGCATATGTAGATTGACTATCTCTAGCTTAACAAAGTGATCATAAAAAATAAATATCCTTTGCCTTGCATGGATGATCTTTTTGACCAGTTACAGGGTGCCTCGGTATTCTCCAAGATTGATTTGAAGTCTGACTATCATCAGTTGAGAGTTCGGGATTTTGATATCAAAAAGATAACTTTTATGACTCGTTATGGGTATTATGAGTTTGTAGTTATGTTTTTTGGGTTGACTAATGCTGTAACAACCCGAAATTTTTTGAAATATCCTTATGATTGGCCTTATATGATGTAATATAAGTGGTGGTTGAGTTTTGGTAGCCACGGGTTGAGTTTAAGTGGCCGAATGAAAATTGGGCTAGTTAGTGGCCTAGAAGGACAGTTTCGGTAGTGTACTTCAGATAGTCATAACTTTTTATGTGGGATGAACCAATTGGGCTACTACATATAAAATTTAATATCTTTGAGTTAGCTTTTCAACACAACTATTTTCACTCAATTTGGAGTTCGGATAAGGGATATAAGGCGCAAACAGTGAGACTGTCTGAAATTCAAAAGCCATTGGAGATAGGCTCAGAAAAGTGGCTAAGGACAGGGCCACGATCCGTGAAAATTTGAACGGATCATCTAGGGTGTGTTAAAGTGTTCCAGAGAGCTAGGGGTGGCCTGGAACTACCCCTAAGCAAAGTACAAACCAACGAGGTCTTGAACGGCTCGTTTGAGCCCAAACGGACCGTCTACTATCCCGTCAAGTGGGACAGTAGCTAGGACAAGCCTTGGACATGTTTTATGGGACAACGTATGGCTTTAAGGGACCTCACACGACCAGTTACACCTCAAATGGTCCGTCAAGTTATTCGTGAAGTGTTACAGAAAGTCCTCCGAGAGTTCACGTTGGAAATATTGGTTAAGGGAGGTTTGATGGAAGGGGAGACGGCTCGTGCACTATTGAACGGGCATTGTAGCTTCTGTTTCACCGTTCTTAGTTCCGTAAAGTTACATTTTATTAATGGTATTTTCGTGATTTAACATTTCCCTAAGCCCCTTTTTAATCCCCTAAGGTCTCCTAAACCCCTAAAACATTCCCCAAACCCTCATTCATCCATTCAAACTCTCCTATACACTCTCT
>JBCEWC010010207.1:0-17897 GCA_038996855.1 Solanum aculeatissimum | reverse complement strand
CGGCCTCTCTAGGCCCCAAAATGACCCATTTTGCGTTCGGCCACTTAAACTCAACCCTTGGCTACCAAATTTCAACCGTGACTAGTATAACATCATACAAGATCAACCATAAGGAGTTTCAAAAATTTTCAGGTTGTTACACTTATAGTACATCATCATATTACATCATCAGAGTCAATAAGATATGAAAATATATCATTAAAATAATATTTAAAACATGCTCATGGAACCCTTAAACCTTCAAGAACTTAAAGAAAAGATAAAAGGAATCATGATTGGCCTTAAGGAAAGGCTTAATAAATTGAAGAAGAAAGTTCTTGGAAACCCTAGTCCTTTCCCTTACCTTGAGAGTGTTTTGCCTTAGAAACTTCTGGAGAATTTGGAATGGTAAGAATTAGAGTGAATGAGGGGTTTAGGCTCTAATATGTGAGAGAAAATAATTCAAAATTATGTAGTTTCAAGCTTAGGACACGAGAAATGGACAAAAATTCCCTTTATTTAAAATGCTAGATTTGAGATCACGATCTCAATTACGGGTCATAGAATAGTCTACAGACCATAGCATAGGATTTCGTCCCATTCATTTTTGAATTTTCTAAAATTTGGTCTCTGAAGAATAATCTATGAGAACAATATATGACTTATAGATTGGTTTATGGGTCGTAGATTCATTCATAGAGTACCTCAGCACTTAAAAAAATTTCTAAAGTCAAGACCCCATCTACAAGACAAAACTACAAATCGTAAAAGTAACTATGACCTATCCTATTTGTTCATAGTCCAATCTTTAGAAACCATATTTTCCATCAACCCAAGGCCTCAACCAAGAACCCTGGTTATGGTCCATAGTTTCATTTATGGTCCATAAAGACCCCTTGTACATTCCTTGTACACTTTGTCAAAATTTTACCTAAACTGACCCTATCGACGAGCCCTATTTATGACCCGTGGTTTAAACCACGAGCCATAATCTATGGCTCGTACTTTGTTCTGCAACATTTTTAGTTCCACTTTGTCTACACTTTCTAACTTTCCAACTTACAAGTTCTTACAACAATAATGCAACTTAAATATCAAATTTATAAAATTTTCAAACTTTTCCATCAGATATCATTCAAAGTTAGTGTTAGGAGCATGAGTGCATGTATTATGATATGAAAATGTTGCAACATAGAACTTTAAGAGATTTGAGTATGAATACTAATTACCTTAGGCTTGAGTGGATGAAAATAGATTGGGATATCATTTCATCATGTCCACTTCTGCTTCTCACATATCACTTTCAATTATTGGTTACTACATAGTATCTTAATGAATGAAATTTCTTTGTTTCTAAACCTTTTAACTTGTTGGTCTAGGATTTCAATTAGAACATCTTCATAAGTCAAGTTTTTATCAACACCCACATCTTCTAATAACATAATATAATTTGGATCACGTAAGGACCCAGACTTTGGAAAATATTATAAATATGATGTACACTGATTTTAAACTCATTTTAGGTGATTTATGATCATCATGAGTCTCCCCTATTTAGTCATGTTCAAAGGGATTACATTGGTTAAGCTTTTCATAAGAACCATTGAAAGGGTCAACTTTAATTAGTCATGAATCTTATAAAAAGAATAACTAGGTTGTATATAACCTATGAAATTGAAGCTCTTTGAGTTATATTTTCAATGCATCTAGTTTCACTCAATTCCAAGTTCAGATCGATAAGTTATGTCTGTTTTCATAAAGCCTATCTGTACAGGGATTGTGTTGTGTTTTTGGCTAAGGCAGGCTACCAAGAGACCCTGTACGGGTCGTGAAACCTTGTACGGTACATGTGGGGGTCACATTTTACCTCCCATGAGTCATGGTGAAGTGTTTAGTAAAGGTCGCATCCTAAGAAATGATTCTAAGAATAAGGTTACCGTTCTGGAGATTACGTCACTTAGATGGACACCTACACGCCCCGTTTACCTGTTGATGGATCGTGAGGCCTTCAGTAGGTGCTAGACTTGTCAGGATTTTGACCATGGCTAACACCACAGACTACTACATGATCTGTGGTCCACCATACGACCTATGGTGGTGCTTCACGGGACCCCTGATAACTTTTTTATGCTCATTTCATTAATAGTTTATTTGTAATTTTAGTTATTTTATAAGGTCGTTTATGACTTTCTAAGCCCTACTAAACATCTAAATTATTCTATTCTCCTCTATTCTCATTCAATTCAATTCATTACACTTAGAATATTCAAATCTTCTCTTCTAAAAACTTATCTCAAGGGTGCCATTGGAGACTTAGATTGGAGCTTAGGAAGGGTTTTCTTCTTTAATCAATTTCTTCTTCATTATTCTTGGTTATATAAGGTATGTGGAAATGATTTATGGTCCCTTTTCAACCATGAATACCACAAACTCTTTACTTTTTGAATTTCATGAATTTGAGCTTACTTTAAACATGGGTCTTTTAAATTATTATTTGTTTGATTCAATTGAGATATGAGCTATGTTTAATTGATATTTTTAAGTTCTTTAAGCTCTAATATGTTGAATTGCATTGATATTATGAAGATTTGAATGTGCATGTCTCCTTTAAAAGTTAATTTAAGCATGAACAATCTTATTTATGATTTAAATGTGAATTTACTTATGGATTTACTTGAATTTCATAATATATTATTGATTTAAGTATGAATATCTATTTCTCATGCTATTTCTCTTATCATTCATGGCATATGCATACATGAGCATTGGTTTTCATGAAGATTATGAAGTGGGTTAAACTCAATTATGTTTACGAATATGATTTTGATGAGAATGTGGTTATGACAAAAATGTGATCACATAAATGTCTATGATATGACTCTTTGAGAAATTATGGGTGTTTATACTAATATGTATAAGTTTTGATGAGCTATTCCTATGTATGAATTATGACATGAAAGTGGGATTTGGCTTTTTAGCCCAAGTTTGCATGGTTATGAAGTATGTTTGGCTTTTAAGCCTAAGTATACATTGTTATGATTTGAAAAGTCTTATAACTCTTTTGAAAGAACGTATACGTATATATTTATACTCCCATGGGATGAAGACTTAGCACCAAATAGGATTAGAGTAGTAAGTAGACTATCCCCAAGGGTCCCACTCCTTTCTCTTGAACTATGTGCCAAACATAGGTATATGTTCTTTCTCTCTATGAGGGATGGTTATTCCCCTTTTTATGGATGGTTTATTCCCCTCTTTTAGGGATGGGGGCTACCTTTGGCAAGTGGCCTACCCTTTTACTCTGGTGTAGGGTGAACATCGGAGATTTCATGTAATAGCTCGCATGGTCTTATATGTCAGTTACGGTCCCATCACTGATATGTTAAGTATTATAACATTCATGCATCATGTATTTCATGAAATATTGATATGATATTCTTTCCTATATATTTATTTCTATATATGTGCCCTTGTCATCTAAGATTGAATTACAAGTTTATAAATCCATAGCATTTGTATGCCTGCATACTTAGTACATTCAAATGTACCAAGACATACTCTTTTGCCTACATGATCTAACCATGTAGGGACCAGAGACTATCATCTTCCACCTTTTGACGGCTAGCTTGATTGACAAAGAGTTGTTTGTGGTGAGTCCTATCATCTAAGGACAAGCCACCGTCTATCTACCTACTATGTTATGATATTATTATCTTTACTTTGAGGGTGAGCCTGGGACGTGTCTTGGACCCTGACCTATTCTAGAATAGAGGTATTGTTGGACATCTTGTAGCCTTTCATACAATTATGCTACATGTATTTTGAGATTCTATGATCATATACTATGTATAGATGATATGACTATGTGATTTGAGATGATGTGGAAACTCCTAAGTCCAATGATATCCCTATAAATTGAGTCCTCCTTATCCGTTTCTTAGTTTTATATGTTATGTGCTATCTGACTCCATGTTAATCCCTATCCCTATAACATCCCCATAGCTTGAGTCATACTTACCCTCCCCATAGAACTATCTGTTTAATGTATATCTATACGCTTCTAAATTGATGATGTGCGAATTTATGCTATGAGGATTATTTGGGGACTCTCGGGTTTCGTTCACCCTGTCACTCCTAAGCCTTAGCCCTGGGTCATGAAAAATCACCCACAAATTTTCTCAATATTGATGCATGAAACACTGGATGAACCATAGCCTACTCCAATAGCAACTCTAACTCATATGCCACCTTGGCGATTCACCTTAAGATCTTATATGGTCCCATATACCTAGGACTCAACTTTCGTATTTTCCCAAAATGCATTACACTTTTCATGGGTGATACTTTCAAATAAACCCAATTCCTCACATCAAACTCAATATCTCTCTTTCTAACATTCAAATACTACTTTTTGATGGCTTTAGGTAGCTTTCAACTTCTCCCTTGTAAGATTCATCTTTAACATTATAAGGACTCACAAGTTAAGAGGATAAACAAATGTAGAAAAGGTGGAACTGGAAAGGCTCAAAGGTAATTCATGCTCCTAGTACACTGCTCATACTTCAATTCATAAGTCGTAGATCAGGCTAGTCGATAGGGGTTTCAGTATCCAAAATTTTTCTAAGTATCAAGGGGGTTTACGAGGGCCATCTACAACTTATGGAATAGAATATGGACCGTAAAAAGAATTAGTAGATTAAAGCTCTGAGATGATGGAAAAATAAGGTTTCTAGAAATGAAACCATAACCAACCACATGACCCATGGTCATGTTTATGGTCCGTGTTTTGGCTTTGTAGATGGGGTCATGAAGAATGGAACATTGGCTAAGTGTGGGAGGATACCACGAGTTGATCCATGACTCGTAGATGGGTTTCATGGATTAGGTGGTCAAAAATATGACCTTGAGGATTGGAAAAGAAGAACAGGATGACTCAAACCACGACTCATGGTTGAGTCAATGAACTATAATCTAGTTTTCGTTGATTTAACCCGATAGTTTTAATGAAGAACATTTTTATCCTTTTCATGTATCCTAGGCCTAAAGATACATCATTTTTAAGTTCCCTAAGTCCCATATCAGACCTAAAATTGTCTAAGGATCTCTCATTCCCTCCATTCCTTCATTCTCCCAAAATTCTAAGGAAAACACTCCCAAGAAAAGCAAGGCAAAGGCTAGGTTTTCCAAGGTTCTTCCTGAAACTTCAGGTTCCTCTTCCTATACTCCTAATCAAGGTATATGAGTTGATTTGTGGGAACCTTTCACCCACAAGAGGTTTTCTTAAACCTTTCAAACTTTTCTTTAAGTTCATAAAAAATACCATTATGCATGCCAATAATTTGAATGATAATTTTATGATGTATTACTATGTATTTTGTCTCCAATGACATCATATAATGTTTTACCATATTTTCCATGAGTATTGAGTTGATGACTATGACTCCAATAACTAGGGTTTAATTGATTATATATGGGCTGATTAGTATATGATTTAAAGATGTATATTTTTCCATGTTCATCCATTACTCTTTTGATTTATGAGTTTTCTGGTCAATGTACAATCCCACTAAGTTTAAGGTGATTTTTCATGATATGATGATAATGATAAGGGCATGAAAAAAAGGTTTTATGTTAATGATTTTGTCAAAGATATAAGTATGTTAATGTTTTTCTTAAAAGATTTTTATGATGGTCCCCAAAGTGAAAAGACAATTCTTACTTGGTGGTTCCTAAGGTTTTGAGCTACTCTTATGAAATTGCTACTAATGATTCTAAGTTTTATTACTTGACTAAATACATGTTTTAAAGTATTTCATAGGATGACTTATTATCGAATGAGGCATTGAGGTGAGATTTGGTTAGGGAACTCTAGAAGCAACCCTTTGCCCCCATTAACTATGTACTACCATAGGAGCCTTTCTAGGCTAGGCTAGTAGATCAACATAGGCCATTTATGTTAATTTATGATGCATGCTATGTGATGGATTTCCACCCAAAAAGTGGTCTCCCTGTGCCAACATAAGGAGTTATATTGGATTTCATATAGTAGCTCACATGGTCTTATATGACAGTTACTGTCCATTTTCACAAAGTGTGAGATTTGATATTTTTGTTCCATCACATATGTTTCATATGATGCAGTACTTTTGCTTCATATTAAACTTTATTCTGTGTTTATGCTTAAGCTTATTTAAATGATAACTTTACCATTTCATGCGTGAAGACTTGAATCAATGAATGATGGCATTATAATTCCATGTTTGCATTGCATCTCACATACTTAGTACATTCCAACGTACTAACACATATTTTTCCTACTTGATGTCACTATATAGGGACCGACACTCCTCCTTCTCTGGCACGTGGCTATTTTATCGGCGTTCAAGACTAGTGGTAGTGGTGAGCCCTTAGTTCAAATCTTCGCCTATTTTTTTCATGCTTCATACTTTTTGGATGGTTGCATATTTTGGATTTTATGACTGGAGGCTTTTAATTTCTATCTTACTTTCACATCTTTTCTATTTGAGGAAAATTAAAACCGTGCACTGGTTCCCCTTAAGTCATGTGTAGATGGTATATTTTGGAAATTGTATGTTGAAATCTTTCGTTTTAGCTTAAATGATTTCCTCTTAGCCCCTTTCCCATTTCATTTTTGCATTACGCAAATATTTACCTGTGAATGCTTGATGTATGCTAAGATGGCTTGGGTGAGGTGCCTACGGGTCCTTCATTTGCCATGTTATAACTAGACCCTAGTCTTGGGTCATGACAAATTTGGTATCAGAGCATCAGACCCTAACCTACATTTCAATTTTAGATGACAAGGGCTCATATATAGAAAGAAATGTACATAAGAAAGAATATCACAACAATATATCTTAAACTCATGATGCATGAATGCCATAATACTTAAAAATATAGGGATGTGACCATAACCGACATCTAAGCACATGCGAGCTATTACATGAACTCTGGATGTAAAGCCTCCACACCAAGATGAGAGTAGACTATTTGCCAAAGGTAGCCTGCACCACACCTTATGATCTTGTTTTTTCAGTGTGATGACCCATGAATCATAATCATCCCTTAAAGGGGCATAAACATAACCCTATGCTGACACGTAGTTATGAGAAGGAAGACTTTATATAAGGACCTCTTGGGTCGAGCCCTCACCTCCAATCTCATTTGGTGCTAAGTCAACATCCTACGAGAATACATATACATATACATATACGTGCTTGAAAAAGGAGCATAAGTCTTTTCAAATCATTATCATGCATACTTAGGTTTAAAAGTCAAACATACTTCATAATCATGCATATTTGGGCTAAAAATCCAAATCATACTTCAATTTATGAATACATACATAGGAGTAGCTCATTCATACTTATACATGTTGGTGATTCCTCACCCATAGATAGTTAAAAGCCATATCATAGACATTATGTGATCGCATGTCATGTCATAACCATACTTGCTTGAAATCATAATCATAAATATAATTGGACAATGACCCACATCATAAATCTCATTAAAATACTTGTTCATGCATGCATATGCCATGAGGAATGAAGGAATAGCATGAGTACTTAGAATTCATAATCAAAACAACATAATAGAAAGAAATTATATAAAATCCATGAAGAAATCAATAATTAATACGTACTTGAATTTACCCATGCATAGATTCAAAAATCAAAGGGACATACATATTCGATTCTTCATAAAATCTATGTAAATCATGATAATAAGATTTGAATCATCATAAAATCAATAATTAAGTTTAGCCTATAGCTCAATTTCAACAAATTATAACTAATTTAAGAGACCCATTTGCAAACCATACTTGAAAATCATGAAATTGAAGAAATAATTTTTTGGGTCTTCATGATTTGAAGGGAATCATGAACCAATCTAACATACCTTGCTTAAGAAGATAAGTTTGAGAAGAATTTATCTTGGAATTAAAACCCCAATTTAATCCTAGCTTGAATCTTGAAGATAAGACTTGGAGAGAAATTATTAGGAGTAATGAAGTAGACTGAGTGATAATATTGAATGAGGTTTTAGAATTAGGATAAGGGTTATTTAGGAATGTAAAAGGGGGCATAAATGTATTAAAAAGCCTTGGGGATGTGCCAAAATATAAAAAATACCTCAATAAAATGAGTCTTAGAATTTTATCCAAAAAATACCACGGATGGTTATACTGCCGTGAAGCTTTTCACGGTTCGTGAAAGCTCACTGACAGTTCTACGAAAATGAGCATAACTTCTTGCTCCAATCTCAAAATTAGGTAAAAATGTATGCAATGGAAAGATAATTCAAAGGACTTTAATTTGGTATGTCATATGACACCCAATTATTTTTATGCAATGATATATGACCATTTGAAGTTGATCCTTATATCGATTCATGCAAAACACTTAGCCAATGAAATTCCTTTGGACTCAACTTGATGGAAAATCTCTACAATGACCATAAACCACATAGATAAGCTTGCATTGAAGGATTGAAAATGAATTTAGCTTGAGCTTGAAGGTGCTATGGAGACCCTTCGACTAGAGCTTGAAAGGAGGACTTGAAAAGCATTTTGAGCGAACAGATGACAGGTTAAATATTATGGAGTGCATGGAGTGATATGGAAAGCATGGAACTGATTTTGGAGGTTAAATGACTAGACCCAATTGAATGGACCTTGAAATATCACCTAGGCATCTTCACAAAAGCACTTTACGAGCCCTGAAGTGCACCATGACTCATGGTGCACTCTATGGAAAAGAAGACCCACTCATTCAAGGTAAGGGGCTCACCACGGAAGCCCTTCACATAGCATGATATGCATCATGGCCCCTGGAGTGGCGCTTGGTGTACACCCTCCATTGGAAAACCTTTTCTTTATCCTAAGGCAGCCTTTACGAGCCCCTTCACAACCAGTGGTGCCTTCCACGACTTGTGAAGGGCTCCTTGAAAGGTAACCTTGGCCAAAATTCTTGGGAAAATTCATGTATAACCTAGTTTCATCCTTATGAAGCCCGAATACTTGCAAAATTTCTCCTCTAAATAAAATTTCTAGCCTTGATCTGATCTTACAACTTGTAGGGTATTACATTATGTGCCACCATAGGAGCCCTTGTAGGCTAGGCTAGTGGATCCACATAGGCATTTATATTAATTGATGATGCATGCCAAGTGACGGAGTTCCACCCGAAAAGTGGTCTCCCTGTGCGAATATTGGGGGTTATGTTGGATTCCATGTAGTAGTTCACATGACTTATATGTCGGTTACATTCCATTCTCACAAAGTGTGAGATTTGATATTTTCATTCCATCACATGTGTTTCATATGATGCATTACTTTTACTTCATATTGAACTTTATTCCTTGTGCATGCTTAAGCTTATTTAAATTATGACTTTACCATTTCATGCACGAAGACTTGAATCTATGAATGATGACATTCCAATTTCTTGTTTGCATTGCATCTCACACTACAAGAAAGTTGGTATTTAGCGAAGGAAAATTTGGTCATTAAAAGTCTAAATTTGCTCATTAAATATTATTAACGACAGCAACAAATTCGATCGTCGTCGGTAGTTAAAAGTCCCAACATTAAAAGTTAATGACCAAATTTAACTCCGGTCGCTAAAAGTATATTTAACGACAACATAAATTTCAGTCGCTATATGTTATTTTTAGTGACCAGATTTACTCTCCACAAAAGTACTTTTAACGACTAAAATTTCTTTCATTATTTGTATGTTAGTTTCAACATTATTATTATTAACGACCACATTTTTCGCCGCCAATGATCATTTCAATATTTTATAAGAAGCCAATTATAAGAGAGCTTTAAAAGTCCCATTTTCATCTTTTGTTATTATCCAAAAATTTATACCATAAAATAATATTAATTATTGAATACGGAGAAACAGTAAAAAAATATACTAAATAATTAAATTCATCATATAAAACTTCACTGTTAATACAAAGAACTAATCAAAGAAAGATATATCATGTTCAAGTTGCATGACATATCTTATCAATTTCTAAAAAGAGAAAAATTACAACATATATAAATAATAAAATCTAGTCTTTAATTTAAACCATCCCTAACTGAAATAAAATTCCTTTTGAACTTCGACTTTCTCCATACTTGCTTGAACGACAATATTTTCTTGCAAGTTCTTGAGCTATAAAAAAAAGTTTGTCAATTTTAGAATTTAGAAACAAAAAATAAAATCTTAAAAAAGAAACATAAAATCTCAAACAAATTTACTAAAAGATGCAGAACAATAAAGATTCTAAATAAACCAACTGAAAAATATTAACTTATAGATAGTCTCTTCCAAACATCTATTAACTATTTAACAATTTTTGATAATGATCAACAATGAGTTCATAAGACCAACGAAGCAAAAGATACTAAAAAGAGACTAGTAACCCTTGTTGCTTTGGATGACAAGGGGAAGGATTAAGAAATTTCAAATAGAGTGGAGAGTACAAACATGAATTTATAGCAATACGAACCTTGCAAGCTCTAGTTGTGTCAACATTTTAAAGTAGGCAAGGCTAATTCAATATAGGAATTACCCAAGAAAACATATGAGAGCCATTAGACCAACCCAGAAAGCACAAACAAAACTAGTAACTTATTTTTTAATAACAGTGAAGCATTATATGTTGTTTGTTTGCTATGGTAATATCTCTAATATGGAGGCTATAGAACATTAAAACATTCCAGAGTTGTTGAAACCAAGAGTCGAGGATACCAAGAGAAATTATTATGCACATCCACACAAAGGAGAAGCCTAAAAACCTAGTAGGTAGATTCAAATATGCTCAACCACATGCCCCGTGGACATTCATAGTGATATCTAAAACTCAAACACACTATATTACATAGAAAATTGTAGTATGCTAATATTGATAATGATGTTATAACAAATAAAGAATCTTTGTCAGTACCTTAAGAGTATTCCCTGTATGAGTTGTATTTTCTTGATATATAGTTCAGTTTGCATTTTGTAACTTATTTTACAAAGTTGCAACAGTCCTAGAGATTTTGCAAGTAATCTATGATGATGATTTAGGTATCTTACTTTCTACATGAGGAAAAAAAGCATAACGTAAGTGTTCCTGAATAGTAGACATTTTTAAATTTTTTTTGAAGTTACAAATAATTAAGGGATTAATGAGCATACAAAACTTGGTGAACCGAAAAAGGTAATACTATTCATGTTTAGTTTAGAATGTCTTCCATAATAAGTGATGTTACATTTTTCTCAGGAGCAATTCCTAATTAATCTACAGTTGATATATTATAATCTTTCTACCAATTTTTTGTATGCTAAGTGTGTTTGTCCAGTAATATACTAATATATGCACCAATTCTTTGTGATTTTACAGGTGGACAACTAGATGACCAAGGAGGTCATCACTCCTTATGGGGATAAGTCTATGAAAATTTATTAGAGTATGATGGAATGAAATGCAAGTACACTCCAAGATAAAAGTGTCTAATAATGGGAATAAGACTAAATTGTGCAATGATAAATTACATGAAGTTGGCAGTTTGAAAGTAGTCTTTCAAAATATCAACAACCCAATAAATCATCATCTCAAAATAGTGACAGAGGTGGTCAACCAAAGAATGGAATATCAATTTTAGAAGACAGATAAAGGTGTGGGAGCTCATGGATGATGGTCACTGGAATGTTGATTTGGTTACTCGGATTGCCCCTCCATAGTAGGTTTCTACCATCCTAGCAACCCAATTTTATTTTAAACATTTGGTCCCTGATTTACCAATCTAGAAGTCCAATGTTAATGGATAATTTTTTTGTTCCTCAGCTTGGAATGAATTTAGAGAGCATAGGACTAACATCTTGATCAATTCTCTTATATCACACAATAATATTTTTTTTAAATGTTCCTTCCTTGTGTGGAGGCTATTTAGAGGGAAACTACCCACTAATGAGAAGACCAGTTCCTTTTGTTATGCATCTAATGATTGCTACTGCTGCTATAATCTAGGGAAGGACACTATTGATCACATTTTTGTGATTGGTACCTTTGCCAATAAGGTATGGAAGGTCTTTGCTGATTCTTTTGGTATTTCTACCGACTACAAGCCCCTAATGAATTAGACTATGACTTGGTGGAGGTGCAAATAAATGTATGAGGCACATAAAATTATGTTGCAAGCAATGGCTATTTTGTGTGCTAGAACCTATGAAAGAATAGATGTGCTGCTAAATATGGCAAGAAGCAATCCAATATAGCAAGGTTTAAATATTGTATTTTTAAGAACGTTTCTGGGTTAATGCTCATTGTGTTTCCTTACATTAAATGGCCTTCCAACTGGAAGGAACTGGTCCTTACTGTTGAGAAGTGTTTTCATGACATGAAAATTACTACTCTGTACTGGAACAAACCTCAGAGCAACCTAGTAAAGTTGAACACTGATGGTAGTACTCTACACTGGAAGTTCATGGGCAGGATATGGAGTATTACTTTGAACCTTAAAATCCTAAGTTGGGTTATGCCAGAAAAGGTTTCTAAAGTTCTAAGAGACTGAAATAAAGTAGGAGTAATAAATAAAATTAGGTGTTGGTGGAAACTCATTCCAACATGTTTTTGGAAGACAGTGTAGAAGGAGTGGAATTCAAAATGCTATGAAGGTATAGAAACTGAAGTTCAAAAGATCAAGCTTAACTTTATTTTACTGCTCTATTTTTTGTTTATCAAGCTTTACCTTAATGAGTCCATGTCTATTGTTTATGTACTTGATAAATTGTAGATAGAGATAGAAGCATTTTTAGAGTTCCTTTTATAATTATGGTTTCACTACTACTTAAGTACTCTGCTGGATATAATACAATCCTCCTGTAAATAAAATAAATACTTTGACATGGATTGCACTTGAGGATCTTGATTCACTTGTTGGTTCTCATATTGCTGCTAAGTAATTATTAGTTTGTCTCACTTAATTTCACAAAGACATCACCATATATGTAGAGGACATTGACTATGTATTTGAAAAAGAGATGTTACTAATATACATGCTAAAAATATAGGGACAACCACCATGATCATTTTGACATGACTGTCATCTATTAAAGGATGATACTATTAGTAACTTCCTAATGATACAACTGCCATATTAAAAATAATATCTTCACCTAAAACATATAAAAAAGCAAATGAAGATCTAAGCATAGAAGCAATAATCAAAATACAATATTTCACCATGTAACGATACTTAATTCTACACTTTACGAAAAGCAGTTAGGATGTTGATGCTTGCAATCAATTGTACTTGGTAATAACAAGTAGATTATAGCAATTGACTAAGAAAACAAATTAAGTAGACGAAGTCATTCTCTGTCTCATGAGCATATCACAAAGAGAAGTAAAGATCAATTTCCTAAACAGTTAAATGGTGCCACCTATTGATCATTTGAAGATGTTGGTGTTGAATTCTGCCCAACCACTATTCTTGTAAGTTATTCATATTTACTCTCTAGCTCATCCATGTGTTCACATTTATTATCTAACTCATTCATGCATCTTTTTATTGAATTCATTTTCTTTTTCACATGCATTCAACTTATCTAACAGTGCAGCCTTTGAAGCGTTGTCATCTTTCGATTCCTTAGCCGTTATTCCACCGCTAAATCCAACCAAATGACTCCTAAATTAAGGTCCAAAACACTTTCTATGACCTCAATATTTGTCAAAGAAGAATCAGATTTAACCAGTTTTTGGATTTCAACCTATAAAATACAGGAACACTTAAAATAATACAACACATCAAATTAAATAAGTTAAAATAAAACTTGATACAAAACATACTTATTTTGCATTTTTTCAGGTTCCACAAGCTTGTTATCCTTCTTACGAGTCTCAAAGAAGATAGTAACCATGTTTGGTGGCTTACCATCTTTGCCTCCCTTAACATATAAATAAACAAGTAAGGAAAATAATTTTCACAAACAAGAGACTTCTTAAGGAGTTTCAAGAGTTACTTAACAATTCATATATAATCTCTCTAATAGGCTTACTCCCCATACGATGAGGCATACTCAACTTTGACCTATTGACGGAATGTTTTGTACTTGTTTCCTATAATAACATACCATAAAAATTATAGTTAGTTACTTCAAATAACATGTTAATAAATAAATTTTTGAAATTCATACCTTAAAATTTTCACTTAAAAAGTTCTCTTTAACCAACTATTCTCAACCACTCTTGTCGACCCCTCTAGGCACATCTTTTAAAGCATCACAAAATGGCTTCGACTTCATATTTTTGTGAAGTGATCCTCTCCAGTTATTCCACAACCTTCTCATATGTTGAAGGACATATTCCTTTTTAGTATTCATGTCATCATTGGTAAATTTGTCCTATAATATTTTACAAGTATCGTTAAATATAAATTTAAAATTTCAATCAAAGTAAAAGTCAATAATCATATCTATATTTCTTGCTTATGGATCTCTTCCAATGGAAGATGATATATATGTCACAAATATAAATGATTATCTAGTAGATTGTATCAAAAGAAAGAAGGAAAAGAAAGTTGATAGAGTTCAAGAGAGGGAATAACACAAACAACAACGATAACAACATGTAGGTTCTTAGGCAAACATAACTATAATATTGTATAGATATGTTATGTTTGGCATAAAATGTAAAACTAACTATATAGACATGTTATGTTTTGGCATAAAATGTACCACATTTGTTTTACTTTTTCCGGATGAGAAATCAAAAATTAACTATTAGTTAATAGCTCTTTAAATACTTACCGTAACAACATCCCACATGTGTTGTAACTGATCTTCTTTAATGTCCGTCCATGAGTGTAGTCGTAATGGGCACATATTATGATCACGAACTAAAATATCCAAGTGTCTAAAAAATGAGGCATAATTCTCTCCAACAACTCAATTTTGGTAAAAATTGATACTTAATTTTTCTCCAGGATTGAGTCGTTCAACCTTTTTACAAATATTTGTACCTCTAACCTTTTTTGTTTTAGATTCATGTGCGCCTGCAAATTTATTCAAGTCAACATACAAAAGAATTTCATTACACCAACAATAACAAAAATTACAAATTGAGACAATAATACTTATTTTATTTGTCTAAGTATTTTGCATCACTTCAAGTTTTGGAGAGCAAGGAAGATTATCTTCTGTTTAATCAAAATCAAAAGGTACAATATTTGGTAGCAGCTCATTTTGATAAGATGTTGGTACATTGAAGTTTGTACTTTTGCGAGTTAGAGTTATTTTTTTATCCCTTAGACTTACAGAGCCCAAAGACTGTAAGCTTTTTCCTCGTCCCCTAATTGCTAAAGCACTAGATGGAAGGTATGCAAGTTTGTTAGGCTTGAAAGTTGATGTCATTCTAGATTTTTGAATTTTTGATGGATCCATGTCAACCTAATAAAAAACAGTCTTTTTGTAAGTTCATCCAATAAGATAAAAATAATTCAACAAGTTTTCAATAATAAATTTTGTCTAAGAAGATTACGCTACTGGTTAAAACAACACACAGAACATTGTTATAGACAGGAAGTTATAATAGCTGAAAAAGGCACCAGCAGCATGGGAGACAGTGTCCAAGCCCAAGACAACAGGAGGATGAATTTAATAGGCATAATTATATGAAACGAGGCAATAATTTACAAATTTTATGGGAAGTGGAACAAAAGAAAGATAAATTATGGGTAGTATGGCACATACACACTATATAAAATCCAATGACATGGTGATATACAGAGACCAAAATAGGCATGTTGGCTACAGAGAAAAATCTTTTATCCTAGGAAATGATTGGATAAGGTCAATACATTATAAGAACAACTTCAAGTACTCACTGACTCAAAATGGTATAGTATCTAGATGGGATACTTATAAAGGGGATAACAATACCCAAAAGTATCTTGGAGTAAGTTTGTTCAAGTCAAAGGTCAAATACCTAGGTGACAATTTATTCTATGGTTGACATGGCACAAAAGATTGGCAACAGTGGATAAATTATAGAAATTAGGAACTGTTGTCTCGATTAGTTGCATACTATGTGATGATTAAGTGGAGGAGACAAACGAGCACCTATTCTTTGATTAATTATTCTACAACAATATAGTGGGCTCTTGTGAAGTGGTTGGGATACAAAAGATAATCATGTTATTGAAATAGTGAAGTTTACTGGCTATCCCAGCAAATCAACAAACATAGACCACTAGCAGGAATGCTAGGATACTATTTTACAATAACATATTTATCAAATATGGAATGTGAGAAATAGATGGAGTTTCATCAACCAAATTATTACAAGCACATACAAGCTTTCAGAGATAGCAATCCGACAAAGGTGCAATAAATAGTCACAAAGGCTAAGGCAACTTAATTTATATCCAATCTAGTTATAGAGAATGTACCTAGATTTGCTGATTGTAAGGAGGATCACCTATGCACCAAAAGTTTAAATAACTTATAAAAGAGCCTACTTGAGTCAAAACAAGTCGACAGATATGTAAAGAACTACACTTTTGTTTGAAAGAAGATTTTATCTTTTTACCTCCTAAAAACATGACACCTCTTTCTTTTTTTGGTAAGTAATAGCATTTTATTTATCCATGAAACTATATTGTAAAGGGATTATGTTGGTACAATCATCACAAATTGTGAGCATCAAATTAACGCAACCACTCAACTATGACATAATATGTCTAACTGCTAACATAGCTATTACCAATATTAGTAAGTTAATCTCATAATGGTTCAGATTAATCTCCTATTGATATGAGCCTCTAAACACTACCTCTTGGATTATCTTCCTGACGACATTCTAGGGTTCACTTTTCATTGCCTTATACACACTACTATTTCTCATAATCCATACGTAGAAGACCCTATAGCCAAGGTCATTTTATAGATGGTTTCAGTACCTCCATTGCTTCTTACATGGTCATGTGCCCATTCTAATTTGTCTGTCAAGACAACACTTGTCTAACTATACCCAAATGGCCACTCTAATTCATCTGTGCACGTCAACACTTGTCTGACTATACCCAGTGGCATACGCAGGATGTTTTTTAAGCAGTGTCACCCACTACTAAAAAACTGCGGAAAAGCGACGGACGGAAAAGCGACGGACTGCGTCGCTTAATGAAGCGATGGACTGCGTCGCTCAATGAAGCGACGGACTAACCGACACAGTCCGTCTCTTAATCAATTAACAAATAAAAAAAATGATTTTTTTTAGAAAGCGACGGACGGGGTCTACCTGTCCGTCACCTTTTTTGGCGGTTTTTTCCGCCAATTTGTTTTTATATAATTTAATTTTTTTAATTATGTAGCGACGGACTGCGTCTTTTATCCATCGCTATTCTGAATTGCTAAAAAAAATAAATTATTTTTTTGCGACGGACTGGACGTCTCCGTCCGTCGTTTTTTTTTTAAATTTATTTAATTTTTTTTTTAAATAAAGCGACGGACGTTCGTCGCTTTTGGTCAACGGTCAAAGCCGTTTAATGAAAAGCGACAGATGTAGAGACGTAGTCCATCGCTTTTTTAAAAATATATACCTCTTTTCAGGTCATTTTTTCCCTCCCACTCCCAAAAAATCACATTATTCTCTCAAAATCCTACCCGTCCCCCACCTCGGCCAACCCGATTTCCGGCCACCACCACCCGCCGACCGTTTGTCTCCCGTCCAATAACCTAAGGTATTTTTTTAAAAAACATTTTCCTCTATTTTAGTGAATTTTTAATTATATTTTAGTTGTTTAGAAATTATTCAATATGATTGAATATTTTTGTATTAGTTGTGAATTGAATATTTTTGTGTTAGTTGTGAAGTGAATATTATTGTGTTAGTTGTGAATTGAATATTTTTGT
>JBCEWC010010206.1:0-17898 GCA_038996855.1 Solanum aculeatissimum | reverse complement strand
AATATTCAAACATATTGAATAATTTCTAAACAACTAAAATATAATTAAAAATTCACTAAAATAGAGGAATTTTTTTTAAAAAAAATACGTTAGGTTATTGGAGGGGAGACAAACGGTCGGCGGGTGGTGGTGGCCGGAGGAGGTGGCCGAAAATCGCCTTGGCCGAGGTGGGGGGCGGGTAGGGTTTTGAGAGAATAAGTGAGTTTTTGGGAGTGGGAGGGAAAAAATGACCTGAAAATGGGGTATATATTTTAAAAAAAAGCGACGGACTGCGTCCCTACGTCCGTCGCTTTTCATTAAACGGCTTTGACCGTTGACCAAAATCGACGTCCGTCCGTCGCTTTATTTTAAAAAATAAAATTAAATAAATTTAAAAAAAAGCGACGGACAGAGACGTCTAGTCCTTCGCTTTTAAGAATTCTGAATAGCGACGGACAAAAGACGCAGTCCGTCGCTACATAATTAAAAAAATTTAAATTAAATAAAATAAATTTGGCGGAAAAAACCGCCAAAAAAGGCGACGGAGTCGCTTTCTCAAAAAAAAATATTTTATTTAATTTGTTAATTAATTAAGCGACGGACTGCGTCAGTTAGTCCGTCGCTTCATTGAGCGACGTAGTCCTTCGCTTCATTGAGCGACGCAGTCCGTCGCTTTTTCACAGTTTTTTAGTAGTGTCACATGTTCAGAAGATGCAAGTTGCAAAGATGAGGATGTTGCGATGGATGTGTGGTCATACTAGAAGTGATAAGATTAGGAATGGGAACATTCGGGAGAAGCTAGAGGTGGCCTCTATAGAGGATAAGATGAGGGACGCGAGACTGCGATGGTTTGGACACGTGCAAAGAAAAAACACCGATGCTCCTGTCAGGAGGTGCGAGAGGTTGGATTTAGGAGTTACACGAAGGAGTAGAGGTAGACCGAAGAAGTATTTGAGGGAGGTGATCAAACAAGATATGGCAAAACTTGATCTCACCGAGGACATGACCTTAGATAGAAAGGAATGGAGGTCGCGAATTAGAGTAGTAGGCTAATAGGTTAGTAGGATTAGATTGATGTCTAGACTTGGGGTATAGTAGGGTAGTAGGATTAGTCGTGTTTTTATATTTTGTGTTGTCTGTATTCGTCATATATATATATATATATTGATTTTTAGTGTATTTACACAGTATCATGCTTTTCATTATTAGTTATTCTTCCGATTTTTATTTATTTTTCCTTTTTCATTTTTCATATCTAGTTTATTCTGCCTATGGATTTTTGAGATGAAGGTTTCCAGGAAACAACCTCTCTACCTTTGAGGTAGTGGTAAGGTCCGCATACATTATACCCTCTCCAAACCCCACTTGTGAGATTTCACTGGGTATGTTATTGTTGTTGATGATGAAAATGTATTAGAATCTTTGTATTTATTATTTTCACAAAATTTATTCTGCAAAAATTTTACTTTACAAAAAATTCTTTTATTTCTAAAAAACAATTCTACAAAAATATGGGCATATTTGCATTATTGAAACATTAAAAAAAATCAAAATCAAAAAATCAAAGTCTTTAGTCCTATTTTTGGACTAAAGTTTTTGTAATTTTCTTATCCCAATCAGTGAATAGAGCTTTTCTTGTTTATCTACAAGTATTGGAGATTAAAGTTCTTGATTATCTATTCCAACGAAATTTGAAAGTGATTTGAAGTCATAAAAATTTCATCAGCATTCAAAGTGCATTTAATTAGTTGATGATTTGAAGAACATAAAAATCTCATCTTTGATTAGAAATAAGTTATACAGAAATACACTTCTTAAATATTAGAATTTTAAATACTAAGTGATCTTTTTGTCTAATTGTGACAAAAGAAAGGAGAAGAAAATCTAGTGACATAAAATTAATGATTTTGTGTCTGCAATGGGTGCCTCTATGAATTAAACTTTGACATTTTGTAAAGATTATCAAAGGAAATTGAAGCACCTCAATTCATTTATAGAATATTATCTCCAAAAAAGATTTTATGTTGTCAATATGTATTTTGATAATAGACATTTGAAAGTATGAGAAAATAAATATGTGAAAAATTATTTTCAAATACTTGAAAAATATGTTTGAGATCATATTTAAAATGTGGTGGTTCTTTGCTTGTGATAGAGACAAAACTAGACTTGGTATCTAATTTAAATGCAGAAGCACAAGATATGATATTTAATGATTGTAGACGGTGAAATTTTATTGATCTTTCTATATTAAATGTGGATTAAATCTTAAATTAATGATACATTGATTGAGTCAAATTATTGGTTAATGAGGTTGAATTAATATTTAAGTTAAAATTATATGACTTAAATAAAGTCCAAATTATATTTGGGTCAGTCCATTAAGTTGACAAGACGAGTCCAACTCATGTTCTTCAAGCCCAAGGTCTTCTAAAACTAATTGAAGACCAAAATACCCCCAAATCCTAGCTTACAACTATATAAAGGGGTCTTCATAAGACCAGAAAAAGGAACAAAAAAAAAAAAAGGAACAAAAAAGAACAGAAGAAAAAGGGAACAAGAAGAAGAAAAATACATAGAAAAGTTCTGTCCTTTAGTGGTGATCCGCAAGTCTTCCGCATACAAAAGAGTTTTGTCTCCAAGTTGTAAGCCGCAAGTTCTCATATTTCTGCAATTATTACTAAAGCTTGGCTCCACAATCGTAGTGAAGTTTCAACAAGTATTTCTTTGATTCAAGAACAAAGTAAAACTCTTGAGTTGACGATCGTGAGGAGAAGAATAAGAGGATTACATATTTTTCATTAGATTTTATAAAGATTGTAACTTTTACACAAATTTTTGAAATACAAATATTGTTGTTTGCCTCTATTTTTTTTTCTTGATTGTTATTTTTTAGGAATGAAACTTAGTCGCCTACAAATTGGCACGCCCAGTGGGACTATCTTTACCTCTCATCTCTTATCTTTAAAAAAAAAATCAAAGTCTGAGAACTTTGAGATGTCTTCCGAAAAGGTCAACTCGAAATCTGCATTCGCAAAAGTCATTGGATTTAAATTCTCTATTGTTGTAGAGAATATCCTCGATGTTTCTGTGGGAAGCATGAGACCCATCACGAGGAACCAAGATAAATTATTGGGGCAACAAGCCTCACAAGTGCAATCCAAATCTGCTTTTGTCTTTGGCTCATCTCCAAAAAGCGTTGAGTCTACCATAAAAGTTGTAAAAGAAGGCAATGATATTACCAAAATGATTGAGATGACTCTTGCTCAATTGAGCTCATCTACCCCCCAAAAGTCCTTTATTGTAGTCGATGGTGATGTTTCAAACATTGATTCTGCTCCGCATAACATATCTGCATCTCATGTTTGGGGAAATAGGTGTTATTTTCCATCATCTACGATGGCCATGAATGTGATGGTGATTAATGCTTCATTCACAGAGGAACAACTTGCAAACTTGACAAGAGTTATTGAAGGCTTGACCAAATATGTTTAAGATCAAGATGCTCGAATTGTTAAGTTAACAGACAGGGTAGAAAGCATAATGGACGACGAATCCAGTCATGCACCTGGAAAACATCCGCAAGTACAAGAGACAATTGATCATCCCATAAAGCAAGTGGAACATGCTAAGGAGATCCATGTTTCCTCTGAAGGAACGATTCCAATTGACCAGATCATGGAGTTTATTATGGGGACCATTAAGGACAACTTCGAGGTTGCCATAAAATCTTCTCTCACGTATGTGAAATCATACTCTACAAGGATTGAAAACTTGAAGATGCCTACTGGTTATCAACCCCCAAAATTTCAGCAATTTGACGGCAAGGGAAACCCGAAATAATATGTAGTGCACTTTGTCAAAACTTGCAATAATGCTGGAACATATGATGATCATCTTGTTAAGCAGTTTGTTTGGTCTCTCACAAGAATTGCTTTCGAATGGTACATAGATCTTGAATCTGGTTCCATTGATAGTTGGGAGCAGATGGAGCAATAATTTCTTAAGTATTTTTATAACACATGACGTGTTGTACGCATGATAGAGCTTACCAATGCCCACCAGAGGAATAATGAGCAAGTCATTGACTTCATTAATCATTGGAGGATCTTGAGTCTTAACTGCAAAGATTGCCTTAGTGAAACTTCTGGATCAAAATATGCATCCAAAGTATGCATTTGGATCTTTGCTACATAATGCAAGACATAAAATTTAAAATATTTAAAGAACAAACAACTCGTGCTCACAATATAGAATTGAGTATCACCACAGATAAAGATCAATAATTGCTCTACTTTGAGCCTCATGAAGAAAATGTACATGATATTGAGGATGAGGAAAATCTTTCATCCAAAATTGAAATTGAAGAGTCTATATAGGTAGAAATGTTTCTCGACCCAGGAGCTTAAAATGCATGTCATAAAGCTCATCAAATTCGAGTTAAGTCTTCAAGTTGTGATTCTCTTAAAATTTGAGCAATGTCTTCAAATTTCAAAGCTCATCAAATTTGAGTCATCTTCAAGTCAAAATGCTCCTCGACGCACAAGTCTAAAATGCAGGTCATAAAGCTCATCAAACTTGAGCTAAGTTTTCAAGTCTTAAAGCTCATCAAATTTGAGCAAAGTCTTCAAGTCGTGATATTCCCTAAAATTCGAGCAAAGTTCAACAAATTCGAATTAAGTCTCCATATCATGAAGTTCTCAAATTCAACCAAAATCTTTAAGTTTCAAAGTTCATCAAATTCGAACGAAGTCTTCAAGTCAAATGCTCCTTGATGCATGAGACTAAAATGCATGTCATGAAACTCATCAAATTTGAGCTAAGTCTCTAATTTCGAAGCTCTTCAAATTTGAGCTAAGTCTTCAAGAGCGACACTTATCAAATTCGAGCTAAGTCTTCAAGTTACAAAAGCTCCATAAAATGAGTTAAATCCTTTAAGTCATTACTCTTGGTCTCCATGAGTTTAAATTTGAATGATAAAAAACAAATTTACTAGGTTGAAAACCTCAAAATAAGTGGTCTAGACAAATGAAAAAAAAAACTCACATGTTTTTTATTGAAGTGTAAAGCAAATATGTTTTATTACTTCAAAATTGCAAGAGTATTTATACATTAACAATGATAAGAAAAAAAAATTAATATATCATCATGTACGAAAAATCTAAGAAAAAAAGAGATTGGACGCCAAAAAGTGACTTGCCAACTCATTTTAAATGCCTCTATCAAGTTTGCATTATCTCTTCATCAAACATTGTCACTTCAAATGTTCTTATAAATCTACGCAGTCATAACCGAGCCTCTATCTTCAACATGGGGGCATATTTTGAAGTATGCTTTGTGACGTTGATATGCCATGTAGTTGCTCTCCAAAACTAGGAAATACAACACCAAAAACTCTTTCTCTCCAAAGTTAAAATCCGCAAGGGAGAGACATTAAGTATGATTTGTCATCAAAACCGCAACTACAGAGGAAGAAGCACACAATATGGTTCACCGCCAAAGACGCAACTCCAAAAAAAAGATGTACCAGGTGTGTTTGTCACCACCAAAATCATAATTGCTTAAAAAATGCACTAAATGTGGCTTACTACTACAAATCAAGATGCACCGAGTGGTTCTTCATCAATTTTGGATTACCCCTCATATTTTTTTATTCGATATTGAGGTTGTTTGCAGCCTATTGTGAATATATACAAAAAAATAATTAAAAGGGTGATGTGTCTTATGATGTCAATAACACGAAGCTTCAAACCGACATGGTGAAAAAGTGTGATATGTGCTCTCGCGCATGTCATGATGACTACGATCCTACTGGCTTAAAAGCTTTGCATTTTTATCTCTATATGGATGATGAAAGAAGTCTCAATCAATACGAAAATCAATATGCAGCTCTTCGGCGAAAACACAGAGAAGTGAACTCATGAAGGTTGTCCAAAGTCACACCAAAATTGATTGTGTAGCTAACTTTACAAAAATTAATTTTGGTTCTTTGATAAGGAATTTGGTTTTAATCTTTGGAGATGTTGTAGACATTGAAGTCTATTTTCTACAAAATCAAGTCGTTCCTCATTCGGACGCTCATACACCAAGATATGGACGTTTTGGTGAAACTCCAAAATTTGAAGAAAAAAAATTAATGACATATCAGTAGATCAACTTCAAAAATCAATTCTCGTCAATTAATAAGGACTTTAGATTTAATTTTTGGATATGTTGTAGACCTAAAAGTCTACTTTCTATGGAATCAAGTCGCTTATTATTCGGACACTCCTACACCAAGATACAAACGTTTTGATAAGACTCCATAAAGCTATAAAAAAAATTAGATTGGAGAAGCAAAGTCAAAAATTAATTCCCGACAATTGAGAAGAATTTTGAAATTATTCTTCGGATATGTTGTAGATTTATGAGTCTAGTTTTTGAAAAATCAAACGGATCATGATTTTGATATTTCTACAACAAGATATGAATTTTCTATCGCAGGTGTGCTGTGCTGAAAAAAGTGATGAAAATTAGAAAATAAATATTACCTAATGGAGATGGATTTGATCGAGCTTGACGATGGCGCAAATTGACAAGTAGCCTCCATGGGAGTATGGATATTTATATATGTCAAAATTATGAAAAACTCATAATTGAAATCAAATTATGGTAAATTTTTCTAGGAATCAAATTATGAAAAATTTCATAGGATTCAAATTATGGAAAACCCATAATTGAAATCAAATCATGATAAATTTTCCTAGGAACCAAATTATGAAAATTTCATATGATTCAAGTTATGAAAAATTACATAAGAATCAAGTTATGAAAAATTTCATTGGAGTCAAATTATGAAAAATCTCCATGGAATCAAATATGGAAAGTTTTGAAAAACTTCCTACAAAAAAAATATTTGATTCATCAATACTTCAAGTCTTGTCTTTAAAGGTTCGACAAGTCAAGCACTCCGACAAGCCCTGAAGTAGGGGGCATTTGTAGACAGTGAAATTTTATTGATCAATCTATATTAAATGTGGATTAAATCTTAAATTCATGATACATTGATGGAGTCAAATTATTGGTTAATGAGGTTGGATTAATATTTAAGTTAAAATTATATGACTTAAATAAAGTCCAAATTATATTTGGGTCAGTCCATTAAGTTGACAAGACGGGTCCAACTCATGTTCTTCAAGCCCAAGGTCTTCTAAAACTAATTGAAGACCAAAATACCCTCAAACCCTAGCTTACAACTATATAAATGGGTCTTCATAAGACCAGAAAAAGGAACAAAAAAAAAAAGGAACAAAACAAGGGGGAACAAGAGGAACAAGAAGAAGAAAAATATATAGAAAAATTCTGCTCTTCGGTGGTGATCTGCATATAAAGGAGTTTTGTCTCCAAGTTTTAAGCCGCAAGTTCTCATATTTCTGCAATTGTGATTAAAGTTTGGCTCCACAATTGTAGTGAAGTTTCAACAAGTATTTCTTAGATTCAAGAACAAAGTAAAACTCTTGAGTTGACGATCGTGAGGAGAAGAATCAGAGAATTACATCTTTTTCATTAGATTTTATAAAGATTGTAATCTTCACACAAATTTTTGAAATACAAATATTGTTGTTTGCCTCTATTTTCTTTTCTTGATTGTTATTTTTCATGAACAAAACTTAATCGCTTACAATGACATTTTTGTATTATGTTAGATCCGCAAAATTCTTGGAGTATATTAGATATTGTGGTCATTGAGTTCTCTTTTATTAATATATGATATGATATGATATGATATGACTAGTATGAAACCATCAAATTGAATATATACTTGTTTAAGAGAGTTGTGTCCTTGTATGAAAGAGTGTCACTTAAAAATGATTTTCCATAAAAAGATATATTTATGAAAAAACAACTATTTGTATAGACATTATATTGGTGAAAAGTCATCTATCATGTTTTTATTATAAAGAAGCATTTGGTTCATGTTTTTTTGTTAGACTCGACGAGACTATGCTCATCAACAATTTTGCAACAATCAAAATTGAAAGTTATGGAAAGGTCCTCCTTAAAAAAACATATAACAAGATGTTGACTTTAAACATTTTTTTTATAAAGTTGTAATAAGTAAGAACAAAATATTGTAAGAAAAAGTTATCAATTCAATATTTTGCTCCTTCGTACTTGTTTGAGTCAAACCGTTTATGGTATGTACATTTGGGACATGTCAATTACAAAATCTTGTGAAATTGATTAACTTAGAATTATTGCCTAAGTTCAAGTAAACTTTGTATTGAATCCAAGTTTATTAAACATCCATATAAGTCTATTGATAGGAATTCAAATCCTTTAGACTTAATTCATACACATATATGTGATATGAAGCCAATGTTATCCCGTGATTGCAAAAAGTATTTTATAATTTTTATTGACAATTGCACTCGATATTGTTATGTGTATTTGCTAAACAGTAAGGATGAAACAATGATAAATTTAAGCAATACAAAAATGAAATGGAGAATCAATTGAATAAAAGGATAAACATGATTTGAAGTGATAGGGATGGAGAATATGAATCTCCTTTTGCATAGTTATGCTTAGAATATGATATTATTCATCAAACTATTGTCTCTATATACCACAATCAAATAAATTTACGGAAAGAACAAATCAAACGTTAATAGAAATGATGAGTTTTTTATTAATAAGTTCTTATTTACCGCAAAACTTGTAGGGAGATCTATCCCTTACGACTATTCGAATATTGAATAGGGAGTCACACAATAAAACTCTAACTATTCCATATGAATTGTGGAAGGAAGAAAATTCAACTTGAAATATTTCAAGTGTGAAGGTGTTTAGAAAAAGTACAAGTTCTTTATCCAAAGGAGTAAAAAATTGGATTAAAAATTATGAAATATGTATTAATTGGATATGCTACAAATAACCAGGCTTGTTGATTTTCGATTCATAAATTCGACAATCCCAAAATTCATGTTAATATGATAATTAGGTCAAATAATGTCGAGTTCTTTGAGCATATTTATCTAGATAGAATTGAATGTGAGTCATCAAGCGAAAGATCTAAAACCACCTCGGGAAGAACTTAAAAAAAACATATCAAATAAAGAGGATTCAAGGCGTAGCAATAATAAAAAAATATGTACTTTTTTGGATCAGATTTTATAGCATTCCTGCTTGAAAATGAGTCAAACTTTTAAACCAACAATGTCTTCTTCTGGATCATCATTTAAAAAAAAATAATAGTAAGATTGATTCAATTTTGAATAATCATACATGGGAACTGGTTGATCTTCCTCCTGGAAATAAACCTTTAGGTTTAAAATGGATCTTCAAAAGAAAATTGAAAGAAGATCGTACAATTGACAAATATAAGACTAGACTTATGATCAAAGGTTATAAAGAAGACGTTGATTACTTTAACACATACTCACCAATAACAAGAATAACATCTATTCGGATGTTAATGGCACTAGCGGTTGTACATGGCCTTAAAATTCATGAAATGGATATTAAGACAGTCTTTTTAAATAAAAAATTTGAAGAAAAAATTTACATGGAATATTCCGATGGATTTGTAATTTCTGGTTAAAAAAGGAAAGTTTGCAAACTTATTAAGTCACTTTATGGACTCAAAAAAGGATTCAAGCAATGGCATGCTAAATTTGACCAAATAATATTAACAAATGGATTTTAGATTAATGAATGCGATAAATGTGTCTACATTAAAAACATTCCAAATCATGAAATCATTGTTTGTTTATATGTTGATAATGAGTAAAGATATTGATGATATAAATTTTACTAAGCGCATGCTATCTAGCAAATTGATATGGACTTAAAAGTTGCTAATTTGATCTTAGGAATTAGAATTCATAGAATACCATAAGGTCTAGTATTATCAAAATCTCATTATATTGTAAAAATATTTGACAAATTTAAGTATTTGAATTTCAATGTTGCCGAGATTCCAATTGATTTGAGTTTTACATTTTAGAAAAATGAAGGTGAAAGTGATTCACAATTAGAATATGAAATAGTGTTGGGAAGTTTGATGTCTACTATGAATTATACGTGACCAGATATAACATGTGTTATTAGTAAATTGAGTCGGTTTATAAGTAATTCCAACCAAACTCACTTGATGACAATGAAATGAGTTCAAAGGTATCTAAAACATACACAAAATTATGATTTACATTATAACAAATATCTCACTATTATTGAATGATACAAATTGGATCACCAGATCTCTTAGAGGAAGAGCAGTCTCTTGGAAATCATCCAAACAAACATGTATTTCTTGTTCTACAATGGAATATGAATTTATTATTTTAGACAAGGTCGATAAAGAAGCTGAAATAGCTTTAAATTTTTTTAGAAGACATTCTATTCTAGCCCAAATCTATGAGACCTATATGCATAACTGTGATAGTCAAGCAACAATAGATAAAGAGCTATGTACAATAGAAAATTTCGTCATATACAACGAAGACACAATACCATGAGATAGCTACTCTCTAATGAAATTATCACTATTAACTTGTAAAGTTTAGAGATAATGTGTCAAATCCACTTACAATAGGCCTAGCTAGAGAGGTAGTTGAAAGATTATCTAACGGAATGGGTTTAAGGCTTAGGGCCAGTCATCATGGCGGTAAATCTACCTAGAAGACTAGAGATCTTAAGAGCTAGGTTCAAGGAGATCAAACAAAATTGTGAATGACAGTTTGACATTGTCAAATAACTCAATTAGTTCTTGTGATAAAGACAATATTCAGTGACAAGGATAAAATATTTAAGGTTTTTTTACGAGCTAATAAAGTTTACAATTTTTTAATGACTTCTAAGTTTGACAGATTTGACCAAATAGTGTATCCACGTGATAAAACGATTAGGAATCACCTATGTGATTGTGAAATATAAACTAGGAGGAATCACCTAAGTTTCATTCTCTATACACTCAGGAAATTAGGAGGTGTTCATGGTTGAAACAAACATAACCGTAAAAATCATAGATGATAAAGGGTTGATTGTGTGACATATAGTTATCTGAACATACACCAAAGCTCAATGGTTCAAAAATATCAAATCTACCGATTGACCAAGTATATTTGACATATGTTCACTGTGAAAAGTTCAAAGGGAAACTTACTTATCCAAATGCAATAAATCCTTGCTCGTAAAGTACATACTTGTACCCTTTTTTTCTTAGAGTCATTTCCTAATAATGTGAGGGATTGTTGAGTTTTGAAAAGTGTGAATGACAAATGAAAAGTTGCGACTTTTCTAAAAGGTTGTGATTTTTGCGAAGGGTTGAATTAAGAGTTGTGACTTTTCTAAAAGATTGTGACTTTTGTGAAGAGTTGTAACTTTTCAAATGGTTGTGACCTTTCAATAAGGCACAACAAACATCTTTTGTTGTTTATAAATGAAGTATTTTCCTCTCATTTCTAGGAATGAATTTTCTGACTTTTTTTTCTTCTACACTAACAAATTATAGCGTACTTTACTAGTGTGGAGTGGTTCATTGAACTGTGATTTTAGGTACCGACACACCGGTGAATAAGATTATTCTATCCTATGAGGATATATTCCATTAACCTTGGATACTTGGGAGAAATAATTTCCTTAAGGAAATACTATACATTCAATGTGCTCAATTATCTTCTTATCAATTTTGTTTCTATTTTTCTTTACAAATTTTGTTTTTGTCACTAATTTTAATTTCTAATTTTGAAAATATGTTATATTCTGCAAAAAATTTGTTAGTTCCATAAAAGTTTTTTTTCTACAAAAAGTTTATTCCAAACTTTTCTTAAAGCTAGAACTAGTTGAAAAATAAAATCCCCCATTACAAACAATGATAATTTTGGGAAAAAATAATTAATACTTGCATCTTTTAACTGTGAAAAAAAAATTATTCAGAACCATAGAAAAAGTGTCATTATTTATTTTGCACCCGAGTAAGTAACTGCTTGGGTTAGCAAGGTAAAGTACTTAATCGCCTGAGTAAAGTAAAAACTAATTGCAAGAAACAGACCTACCTAAGTGCAGTTAACTGAGTCAACTCCTCAATACCTAATGAAAATATTTAATCTAGAACAGAGAGGAAAAAATGCGTTCCCTCAGGGAAAGGAATTTTTTTTTTCTCTGCTTCTGCACAGAGGCAGAAGAAAGAGCAGGATTGTTATTTAAAGAATGGAAGTTCCGTGCTAGAGGAGTTTCTTGCTTTATGCGATGGAAATTGCAGAACTCCCATCCGTTACTTCACTGCCACTGAAATCGAGAGGGCAATAAAACACTCTAAAAGCAAAGTGGAGCTCTCCCAAATGTCTATGGTTTACATGCTCACTGGACAAACGCCCCGTTTTAGTTAGGTTCAGTGATGTCAATTCACCAATATCCACCGAGATATAGCAATTACTGCTCAGATGAGTCATCTCAAGAATGTGCTGAGACTTGTTGGTTGCTGTTTAGAATTTGAACAACTAGTTATGGTGTATGGATATGTGGAGGCTATAACTCTCACCGATCTACTTTTTAGAGAGGGTGATCATAAGACTAGAAAATCATTATCTTGGGGAAAGAGATTACGAATTGCCAATGAAGTCGCTTCTGCAATTGTTTTTCTCCATACAGAATTTACTACATCCATCATCCACAGAGATATAAAGCCTCACAAAGTGATAATACATCATAACAGTGGCGTTGCCACAATAATAGACTTCTCATTGTCCATATCATTACCTTCCGGAGAATTAGAGGTAAACAAAATCTAGGAGGTTGAGGATTGTAACTTTTCAGCACATGTTAGAGGTCCTCTCTACCAGGAAAAACCGACAAATTCTCTAATTTTAACATATTGGTAGGTTTTGTATAGTAAAGCTGGAGAATTTATCACGAGCTAACCCAGGGTCGCGTGGTTTTCCCCCCCTAAGATGCTCACATAGTTGTGATTGCGAATTAGTAATTACTACACAGAAGCCACAACTCTGATCCCAGCATTTATGCAGCTACTATATAGATAGTGAATACTACTGGGAAGGAACATAATCATATAGCATCTGTTAGACATCACAAAATTTAACACAAAAGCAGTCTGAATTTCTCTTGATTCCTAGGAGAAACTACTTTGTTATCATAAGCATACAATCTCAAGTTAGTTCACAGCAATAACGATTCACCATAGTAACCAATCATCAGCTGGAAAAGCAGAAGCACTTTTTTCTAAGAATATGAAAAAAAATTGAAGTTACAGTAAAAGACTACATCAAGGGTAATATATCGGCACATTATATATCACAATCTTTAGCATCTATACAAACCTATGTTGCTCAAACTCTTCAAAATTGTCATCAGGTGTGGATCCTTCAAAAGTATTGCATTTTTGGAGGATCCAACACGGGTGCGGCAACAAATTTGGAGAGCCTGAGCAACTTAGATACAAACTAAGAAGCACCCTTGACACACAGAGAGATTAGTGACTTGTCTTTTAACACCAATTTGCTAATGCTGCAAACCCTGCAAAGGTTTTTGAATCAAAATTTTTTTACTCTACAGAGAAAGGAGAAGGGGCTTTCACAATAGATATATGTAGATGATAAACTTTTGCTAATCCACTGAAATGAGCAAAGGAAATCGCCTTCTACTACAAGAAACAAACCATTTTAGTCTCTGGAATAATTAGAGTGAACTTATGGGATAATTTACTTGTTTTAGCTGGGACACAAGCCAAGCCAATTCTCAAATGATTTAAATTACTAATAGCCTCATCCAGATAAGGATTAGGTCTAAAAAGAGGAAGTCATGCTTATTACAGGTCCACGAAACTTGCTTTCATTAAGAAGCAAATAGATGAAATTCCACATAGCATAAGGTGAAAGACAAACAGCCCAAGAGAAATAACACCAGGAACTAGCAATATATATTGAACTACAACTACTTATAATCTTAGATTGACTTGTGTGTGACTACCAAGTAAATTAGTGAAAGACAAGAGGCACAAGATTTTCAACTTAGATCCTGGGATACGTGATACAAATCACCTTAAATGATCAACCAGTTCATGATGTGCGTCATGTATGCTCATCATTGTTAGTCAAACTTTGCAAGTTCATATTCTAAGGAGATAAAATTGAATGTCATATAAACTCCTGAATCAAAATCTTCATGATTTCATTGGCTCCAAGAATGAAATGATCTTTTTATCCCATAGTAATTGAATGTAAAAGATTCAAGAATTACATTTGGAAAATGTTAGACTAGCTAGATAATTGTTCTTGCTCATCCCTACTAAAATCCTCTGATTACATCATAGTAAATTTATCGATCAACCCCTTCCAAACCATCTCAAGAAATGCTGCTCTATTCTTAAAAATCCAATGCCAGCAGAAACTGACTTCTATTTGGTATAATATGTCCGCTGTTAGTTTACTTGGCAGACCCTCATATCAACTCTAGTTTCATCCAAAATTTGACAACAGACAAGGATGATCCTCAACGGAGTTCAAACCTTGTAATCAACACAAAATCACTAATTTCCTTGGAATATAAATTGCTTTTGGTGTGTTTGCCTGTCCAGTGTCACCTCAACGCAGCTAGTCTCAAAGTAAGTTATAATCACTAACAGATATTTAAAGTTCAATTCATTTTCCTAGTTAGATTATTGAGGAACCATTCCCAAGTTCCTGTAGAGCTAATTTGTAATTTTGAGGTCTTCATTTCAAACCACGTTCTTTCTCAGGACAATTTAAGGAAGGTAGGGAAGGAGGTGGGTGAAAATGTATCTCCGTGCATAAGACCAGGTATAAGTCGAACACTTGAACCTTAATAACATAAAAGATTTAGCAAAGGCAGGCTCTTCAGGTCTCACAAAACTACAAGATGTCAGCAGGGGTAAACATATTTCAAAAATGATTTTACATAATGCATAACAGAACTTTGATTAGATACCCTTTTAGGATAATTGATCCTTTTATCCAAATCACAAAGTAGCCACCACAACACAGCCTATGCCCCTTTTTAAAAAGAAAGTGATAAAATCATAACACAGCTTACATTGCTACTTGCTAAGCAAAGCCAGTGTCATGCCCCAATTAAGGAGAAACAATGCTAAGTTGATGGTCATCATAAATTCAATCTGACAAGAATGAATTAATGATGCAGCTTGATATTGAAACGAGAGAAGGGTTGAGAAGCGGGCCCATTATCCCGAGTTTCCAAGGGTGGGATTTGGTCCTAAGGTTGGCTGAGACAGATTTCTTGGTCATGGAACAAAGAGCAAACTAATTATAATGAAATGGTGATGAATCCTCCGGATCATACAGTCAACCCAACTGTTTTCGATTTTGGATGTAGTTTATCCATAGATTTATACTAAAAAAGACATAACAAAACACAAGAAAACTTTAAAGGGTGCTGTTTTTTTCTCCAAGTCATACAACAAACACCATATTTATTATGCAATAATCTTTTTTCAGCAAGCATAGAGTACAAAACTTTAAACAGAACTAGTGAACTGAGCCAATTACCACTTGGAAAACTAAGCTTCTCGGGCAGAAATCATTCCAGTCTTTCTTGCATAAGCGAAAATGCCACCAGCTTCAATGACAGGACCAGCATCACCAATAGGCTTCAATTTATACTCTTTCCCAGTTGTATGATTAATCAACTTACTCTCGCCAATTTCAACAGTCACCACATCACCAGTCTTACACTCCTCACAAATCCTCATTTCCGACTCAAGCGGATAAACTTCGCCAGTAGAAACTGAATTCCTGAAAAAGATCCTCGCGTACGACTCTGCCACCACCGCCGATACACCAGCTGCCCCAAGAGCAACCGGCGCGTGCTCACGCGATGACCCGCACCCAAAGTTGTCGCCGCCTATGATGATGGAGTACTTGGACGTGAATTCACCCGGTTCGACAAAACGGGTCTGATACGATGAAGGGAGTCCACATAGAGCGTAGGACCCTAATTTCTTGTACTCATCTGGATTTGAAGGTACAAGGGTTAGGTATTCTGCTGGAATGATTTGGTCCGTGTCGATATTGTCGCCAACGACGTAGCACAGACCGTGAAATGTGGTGGAGGTCTTGGTGGTTTCCGGTGAAGTAGAGGCGGCGGCGGCACGGAGAGGCGCGACAGTGTAGTTTTTCGGAGTTGGGACGGAATGGGAGATTAAGGGGTTATTGGAGGATATTGATGGGAATTTAATGGAGGGGAGAGGGTTAATAGAGGAGGCGCGTGGTTGGTAGGGAGAGAGTTTGAAGGTGGTGATGGAACTGTAAAGAGCTGTTGAAGCCGCCATTGATCAAAGCTTGGAGTGGCGTTGAAATGGAGATTGCTAATTTTTGGTGAAAGAGTACTAAAAAGATGGACTAGTAGCTATTCGGCCTTGGAATTTCTTAGCTATTGGGCCTAGAATAGATCAGATTAGTAGGCGAGCCGCCAATTTTTTGGGAGAAAATTTATCAAAAATACATAACTTAATTTATATTATTCTCAAATATTTTCTATCACTTTTAAAAATTTCTAATTTTTTTTTCTATTTTTTCCTCCTATACACATCCTATATACTCCATTCACAACCTCATTTCTTCTGCAACAAACCCTATATTTGCTCCTAAAATCAAGCTCAACTTGATTCAGTTACTTCCAACTTCTCTCCAATTTCAACCGACATTTTCTCCCTCTATTATTCAATTTCAAATTTCAAAAAGAAGGTAGGCTAACTTCATCTTCCCTATTTCAATTTCATACAAATTCTTTAGAAAATCACTGCAATTTCATTTTTTTGTTAATTTCATATACTAATACATATAGATCCTCCATCCTTTAGTATTGGACTTACTCAATTAGAGCAAGAACAAACTATTAGAGATGATGTCTATAACTCTGACAATGATTTTTTTTAATGAAAATAGTGATTCATGTGTTGAATATAGTGATTCATTCAACTATAGTGTTTCATATAATGGATTCTAATCCGTTGTTTAATTTAGTTTTTTCACAAATAGTTATGGAACAGGTGAACATGGTGATTCATCGAATATCGTGATTCATGTATTGAATATAGTGATTCATTCAACTATGGTGATTCATGTGTTGAATATGGTGATTCATTCAACTATGGCGATTCATGTGTTGAATACGGTGATTCATGTGTTGAATATAGTGATTCTTGTGTTGAATATGGTGATTCATGTGTTGAATATGATTATTCATTGAATAGTTGAATATGGTGATTCATTCAACTATTCCATAACTAGTCAGTTTTGGAATAATTCAATATGGTGATTCATTATAGTGTATCGCACTGTTGTAGAATAATCCAAACCAGATTTAAGATGGATAAATTGAGATATTCATGATGCATCTTCTCCCAAATTTCTAAATTTTGAATCAATATTGATTCGTCTACTGGATGATAGGTTTAAAGAATTTTGAATTTGTTACGATTTGGAAGGGCTTGATTAGTCTAGTAAAATAAGGTAACCCATTAATTATGAGATTCTAAATAAATTTTTCATTATTTTTTTCTTATTTGATGCAACAACATTAAAGTCATCAATGTGTATCACCAAAGTAGCATACGTATCTGTATTTCTCTAAGGAATTTTTTGTAAATATGAAAAAAGTTTGGATAAATTGAAATTTGCTCTTAACACTATGGGATTTATGTAAGTTATACTTTTTTTGGACTAGTGTGGCTTTTTACTTCGGAAATTTTCATAAATATCTTGGGCTTGAAACTTAATATGGTCAAATAGTTATATTTTACATAATTACACGACATAACTTCGGCTATGTGACCTGGAGGGGAGGAGAGAGGAGAGAGAGGGGAGAGAGAGGCGAATTGTATATGTATATTTGTCAAATTGTATGTGTATATCTGTCAAATAATTGTATATGTGTAACTAA